>JAFVLL020029967.1:0-33355 GCA_021397915.2 Tor tambroides
TTTTATGTAGTTCCAAGAAAATAGCATTTTTTAGTATATGAGACTCAAAAGGTTTTGTAAACTGGAAAATGTGCAGTTGCATTTTTTACAGTGTTTGGCAGAGATACAACTTTTGAAAATCTGGAAAAAATCAAAATGTTGTCCAAATGAAGTTCTCATCAATGCATAGTACTAATCAAAAATTAAGTTTTGATATATTTATGGTAGGAAATTTACAAAATATCTTCATGGCACATGATCTTTACTTAAGATCCTACTTAAGATGAAAAATCGATAATTTTGACCCATACAATGCATTGTTCACTATTGCTACAAATATACCTGTGCTACTTATGACTGGTTTTGTGGTCCATGGTCACACATTTATTGCACATTTGTGTGATAAAATATACAGTAAAAAAAAGTAATATTGTGAAATATTATTAGAATTTTAAATGTTTTCTATTTTAATGTTTTAAAATGTAATTTATTCCTGTGATGTCAAATCTGAATTTTCAGCATCATTACTCCAGTCTTCAGTGTCACATGATCCTTCAGAAATCATTCTCATGTTGATTTGCTGCTCAAAACACATTTCTTATGATTATCACCATTAAAAAAAAAAAAGATGTGCTGCTTGATACTTTGCGGGAAACATGATATATATATATATATATATATATATATATATATATATATATATATATATATTCAGGATTCTTTGATTAATAGAAATGTCAAAAGAACAGCATATTTTTAAACAGAAATCTTTTGTAGCATAATAATAAATAAAGTTTGAGTGTTAGACAACCGTGTCAGTGAGCAGAATTATTTTATTGTGTGTCAAGCTATAATTTATCCCAAAAAACTGTGAGAATACTGATTTAATACAAGCTAAAAATTCAAATGTTTAAAATGTCATTTCCAGCAGATACTATCAAAACATAATATATTATTTTAGACATGGTGAAAATTACACTGTAATTTCAGATAAATGACCATGTTTCTGTGAAGCATGTACACACTAATGACCATTATTACTTTACATGTAGAACTAGGTTAATCTGTTGTATAAAAGGAGACATGCAATGTGAAAAACCTTTCATGACAGTTGGCTGACAGCCACCCACACAATTACAAAATGTAGCAGTGAGTCAAAAACCTTTCTGACCTCCATATAAAGTCTGTAGCTGAACTTTTCTAGCCAAAAACCTCTGTAATGACCTGAACAAGAATTTGTTTTGCTCTGTTCACACACTAAACTGTTATAATAAACCACCAGTGGACACACTGCTGTTTGATCAGCACACTGTTTCTCTAAATGAGAAATATTTTCATGCTGTTCAGATCATTTTATGACTGCTGTTATTATCATTATGGTTAGATTGTGCAAGCAATGCAAGTGGGTTAGAAAACAAAAATATGGAGCTATACATATATAAAACTGAAGCACAAACAAGACCTTATTGTGAGTTTAACTGCTGCAGGCGAAAACCCTGAAGAACAGGCTAAAAATACAATCAATTTCTCACACATTATCTGATCAGTCATCAGCAACAAACAAACAGCTATATAAAGCTGAATCTCTGAGAAACAGGTCACATTGTTCTCCTGGACATGAAATCAATTCAGAGGACACAAAGATAGTTCTGAGAACAGTATAGTTAAAGTGTAACCGGCTATAAAATGCATGGTTTACTGAAAATGTTTTTTTTTTTTTTTTTTTTTCCAAATTTTGCTGTATATATGCAGGCAAGCCGAGAAAATTGCCTGAGGCAAGGGGGTTTTGCTTTTTTGCTTTTTAAGTGACAGCTACATTTGCTTATTCAAATTGCGACCCATTTCATCAGTCATGGTGTTGAAGCGATATAAACAGATTCTGTAAAGAAACCGAACATCATGGTTCTATAAAGGCAAAGAACATTGCGATTATTATATAATGTCCTCAGTGTCCTACATTAATAAAGAGCTCACAGTGAAGGGGAAAATGATTCAAACACACACACACACACACACACACACACACACACACACACGAGTCCTGAATGCCTCAAGGCTGTTGTCATGATCACTCAGTGTGAGAAATTAATGAGTGCTTGGACTCTTGTGCCACAACCTGGTTGAGCCATTTGAAAGACACAAATACATTCAAGGCACTTAAGTCAAATCAGGAGAATCACAGGAAAAAATAAACTGAATGTACGTAAACACATGTACGATTATTGAAAACTTCAATGTGTTGCTTTGAATATATCAATTTTACTCTAGGCAAACGTGTTCATATTTTAAAAGTATGATGTTTACGAATACAATATCCATAGTATTTCCATTCCAGAGATAACATCCAACACAAATCTACAAAAATATTCAGGTGAGGTAACCAAATCTACAAACAAATTCAAGTGATGTTGTGCAGCTGTGAAACTGTTTTTAAATAAGAAGTGTGTTTCATTGAGAACTAGGAAAATTTCACACTTTCCCTTTTGTCTGTCAGACAACTCCTCTCCACCAATACCCCATGGAAATTCATCCCAGCTTTGATCTCTGATCTCTGAAGGCTGGTACATCAGCCTGAAAAAGGGCAGACATGCCATCACCTAAACATAGCATGCATTAACATGCATGAGCTTGGATGTATGAAACATTCCTGTGCATGTAGGGAAAAGGATGGGTGCAGATGACGAAAACAAAGAGAGAGTGAGAGAGAGAATTGGGCCAGTGTGTAGTTTCATTTCCCATCAGGGATTGTAGGGACTCATTCACATCCCAACTCCTCATAATTAGACTCCATTCAGCAGTCGGTGTGCTGTGCCGTAAACTGTATAATTCTCTTCTTATTAAAGAGAAGGAGAGAGAGAAAGAGGGGGGGGGGGGGGGGGAGTAGATGCATTTATGAAACGACCCAGTTTCCAGAGACGTGAGTCAGATGAGGCTGTGAGGGGAACAAACTCTTTTCTAGGTAATTACTGAAAACACACAGCATACGGAGTTTAATCATCAAGGGTTTTCACATGAGGGCATCAAAATTAGTTATTCTGTCACGCTGCATGAACCTGCTAAAATCATTAGTTAAATCATACTTTATCAAAAGTTTGCAAAATGTGCATTTAAAGGAAGTTCACACGCTGAAAAAAATCATACAATTTTCGCTCCAACTTTCCTAATTTCACTAATAATTACAAAGAAATAGCAATTGATGCATTGAGTTAAATGTGACATTTTGAAGCAGAAAGACTGAAATAGCATTTTCTTGTAAAACACTGCAATAAAATTTGCTTTATTTTGGCAGTGCAGAATTGAAGATTCTTCATCATTTACTCACCCTCATGTAATTCCAAACTTGTATTACTTGCTTTTTTCTATACGGCAAATATATATTAACTATGGCTGACAAAAAAGCAGCATAAAAGTGATTCATATTCCTAGTCTTCTGAAGCCGTATGATGGGAGACTAAAATTTAAGTTATTAATCGCAACAATCTGCGATGAGGCGTACGACAAACCAATGCCGTACGTCAGACCATGTGCGTCACTGTTTTTGAGTTTGCGCAAGCGGGAATGAGATCTGACAGCTACAACGGATCGCCTTTAATGTTTTGTTTTCACACTCCTGCTGATTTCAGAGACAAGTCCTTCAAAAAGCTTGTAAATAAATCAAATCTTTCTCCACATCTCTAGAGTTTCTTCTAAACACTGATGGGAGCTGTGAAAATATCACTGGGCAGGGAAGAAAAAATGCTGATAAAATCCTCTGATGTTGTTCCAATAAGAACTCAGATTTGTACGTAATAGATGATTTATATTAAGAATATTCTAGGACAATTGGGAGAATTCCTATAAACAGTGACCCAATTCATCAACAAGGAATATTTTCTTCACAAACGTAGAGCTATACTGAGAAGAACCTCTTATGAAACACATTTTCATGTCAAAGATCAAAGGTTCGACTGCAAGCTGCTGAAATAATTGTACAGTTTGCACATTTTCAGGTTCTTGTGAATCCTTGATTCTACTATGCGGTTTAAATCAAAAGCCTCACATAAACAAGGAGAGTGGTTAAAAAATGGGTCAACTGCATTATGGCTGTGTTCAGAATCATATAGCATACTCTTAACCTTCCACTACACACACTGCATTGCATATTTTTTGAATAATGCATATATATATATATATATATATATATAAATTGTAGGCTAATAATATTTAACAACAATTCTAATTTTACTGTATTTTTATCAAATAAATGCAGTCTTAATGTACTTCTTTCAAAAACATTTAAAAAATCTTAATTATTGCAACTTTTGGTAGTACTTTCTATACAGGATTGAACCACTGGCTTCAGTCTTGCCTGAAGGAGACGAGCGTGATGTGATGTTAACAGCTGACATGTAATGAGCGGTGAATCATCGGAACCAGCCTTCACCAGCTAAGCTGCAAGGGCATTATTAATCATGATGATGCTCCCCAATCACCTGTTCTTCATTTGCATGTTTGTAATTAAGGGAGCAAAAGCATCGCCTCTTTGGCTGTCTGAGGTTGTTTAATTATAAAATGGAATTTTTAATGCTTAAAATATTGTTGAAATGTATTTTTAAATATTAATAATTCCAACACTGGAGGGAATGTTTGTAGAGCTTGTTTGCTTTAATGTTAAAGTCTGATTCTTCAGCAGTGCCAGAATGAAACTGAGTAACAAACATTCCCAAAGGATCCTCTAAAAATTCACTAATAAAAAAATCACACTTTTCACACTGCAGCTCAGGGTTAATTTTTTTATCTTGCTATTGCTCCCTGAAGCCCACTTAAAGTTTCTTACACTGTTTTCATTTTACCACTTACTGTACTTCCTTCTCTCTGACCCTTGAATTAAATGTGAAAGTTCATAACCTTTCCATGACTAATAGTTGATTTGCTTTAACTGATTTGTCTGTCATCAGTGCATTAAATATGGAACATAACAGACTGCTCATTCCAGTCCAATACTAAACATAGTGCTTACACTCATTAGTTTACTTAACAGCATATTAGCCTACATATCTTCACTATTAGTGTTCATAACAGCATATTAAATGCTGAATATCACTCATACTGCCATTATAGTGTTCATAATAGCTCATAAAACATTGAACATTACCGTCACTGTTGTTGTTCTTCATAACATGTTTCAAGTTCAAGTTTCAAGTTTACTTTATTTATATAGCACATTTAAAACAGCCACAAGACTGACCAAAGTGCTTCACAAAAGAAACAGCATCATAAGAGTAGTAAAGACAAACAAAACAGACCAAAACAAAGAACCAGAATAAAACACTAATAGAAAAAATAATAGGCAGGAATATAAACCTAATAGGCCAATGAAAACAGATGGGTTTTTAAAAGAGACTTAAAAATGGTCAAACTAGGGGCCATTCGGATTTCCACTGGCAAGTCATTCCAGAGACGAGGACCAATTACCGAGAAGGCACGGTCACCTCTACGCTTAAGTCTGGAATGTGGAATTAAAAGAAGGTTCTGGTCACCAGATCTTAGGCTTCTTGAGGGGATATACTGATGCAGCAATTCAGATAGGTAGCCGGGTGCTTGATTGTGCAAAGATTTAAAAACAAATAATACGATTTTAAAATGTATTCTAAATTGAACAGGCAACCAATGAAGGGCCTTTAAAAGCAGAGTAGCGTGATCCCTTATTTTCTTTTTTAAAAGAAATCTAGAGGCAGCATTTTGGACCAATTGAAGACGGGCAATTTGGGCTTTAGAAATGCCACAGTATAACGAGTTACAATAATCGAGACGTGACGTAATAAAAGCATGCACCGCCATCTCCAAAGTCTTATCAGTAAGGAAATGTTTAATTTTTGCAAGTATACGGAGCTGATGAAAACTGGACCCAATTACAGTAGAAATTTGTTTGTCGAATTTTAATGAGTCATCTAAAATAACACCCAGATTCCGTACCTGCGAGGACCTAAAAACCGATAGGGATCCCAAGTCAAAATTAAATGCTTTCATATTTTCTGAAGGGCCAAAAACAATTACTTCAGTTTTCTCCTAATTTAAGGATAAAACATTTTGAGATAACCAGCATTTAACCTCATCTAACAGGATGAAAGAGCAGTCATGGCCAGTGAATCATTTTTTCTAAAAGGTAGATAGATTTGAGTATCATCGGCATAAAAGTGAAACGACACCCCATGTTTTCTAAAAATAAAATCCCAGATAATGAAAATAGAGAGAATAACATTACCATTCCAAAGCACCATAACAGCACATTTATAAGGCTTTATATCATTATTAGACTTCATATAAGCCTATAAAATACTGAATGTTGCCATTACTGTCATAAGTTTTTAAAACAACAGAGTATATTGAACATCACCATCACTGTGATTGTTCATAACATAGCCTATTGATCATCATCATTCAGTTTTTATATACGCACATACTGAATATTGCTTCCATGTGTTTTCAGAACAACTCAGTAGGATGTACTGAGCATCATCTCCAATATTACTAGTTTTTCTCTCAACGCATTAAACAGCCTACTGATCATCATCACCATTCTTGTGTAAGTTTTCACTGTCACTGTGATTCCTGTTCATAACAGCACATTAGGCTAGTAATCATAGCACATTTCAGATGACACAACATTGTTACTATTAGTAGTTTTCTCTCTCTCTCTCTCTCTCTCTCTCTCTCTCTGCACATTAGACCTACATCATCGCCGTTCTTGTGTAAGTTTTCAAAAAAGCGCAGTAGAAGCGGAGCATCACCGTCACTGTGATTAGTGTTCATAACAGTGCACTACACACTTTACGTTCAGTCAGCAGTGACAGTCAGTCTTAGGAAACGCTGGAAGGACTCTTGTGAATCCAGGAAGAACTTTCGTGCTTTTTTCTCTGGATGTAGGTGACATTTTTCTTCAACCTTACTGACACACTGAACTACAATCACAAGTCGACTGCCCTGATTGCTTCTGGACGGGCGCCGAATCGGGTCACTTTCAGTCACCATGCTGGACATTCACTTAGAAAAGCAATGAATTCTTTTAATGAAACATCGCCTGAGACTAACCTTGGGGATTATGATTATATTTTCGCCGATGAGACTTATAAACTCCTGACTTTCACCATCGGATCTATCGGTGTCCTGGGCTTCTGTAATAATATCATCGTTATTATTCTCTACTACAGGTTCAAGAGACTCCGAACACCAACTAATCTGTTAATAGTGAATATAAGTGTCAGCGATCTGCTGGTGTCAATCACCGGAGTTAATTTCACATTCGTCTCGTGTGTGAAGAGAAGATGGATCTTTAATTCTGCCACATGTGTTTGGGATGGATTCAGCAACAGTTTATTCGGTCAGTTCTGTCTTTAGTTCTAATGTAGCCTATCGATATTCACCTAAGTTTTCAAGCAGTCTACTTTGAATTCGAAGAAAGTAATTTATAGGCTACATGTTTTATTTCCAACGAATGTTTTCTTAGATCAAGAAAGACAATTCAGACACTTGTCAGACATTGTCTCTTAATGGTGTTTGGTCATTGCAGTCAGTTCGTCTTTCTATATTGTATTTTACTGATCTATTATCTGAAAACTTTTTAATTTTTACAGGTGTTCTCGGTCAGTTGTCAGTAGGCTAAGTGGTCTTAAGAAGACGAGCGTTGTGCTAAACCAGAGAAAATGTTGAGAACAAAACGCTGCAATGCATTTTGACTGCATTACGGAACTTGGCGTTCCAAATGCTCCAGAAAGTATAGCTGTTTAAAAACAATATTAGCAAAATAAAACCACTGCAAATTATCAACACAACTCCATGTGGGTCAATATAACGTGTTTTACCACGGAAACAAAACTGGACTAACAAACTATAACGTTTTATTTGGGATCGACGCAGTGAATAGTAGCACCCTGACGTTGTTGACCACAACTGCCAGACATTTAACTTAATAAAACTGTGATTATTTATGTAATTTCAGCTTTGTGAATGTCTAGACTTTCTGAATGGCCGCGCGAGACCTATATTTCCCACTCGCGACAAAACACTCTGGAGTCTGGAGCAGCGCGCAGCGAGTCTGACAGGATTTCTGACACTTACCTACGACAAATTACTTTTAAAAAGCTATGAGAACAACACATTGGAGTAATGTCTTTGGGCTTATGTCATCTGGAAGCAGGCGAAAGCGCTGGTAATAATAAAACTAAAGAGCTGCATTGCATGTAGAGTATAGCAGCTCAAAACATTTGGTCTTGCAAGGACTTTAGTTAATTTTGAGGTCTCTGACTTTTGATTATAGGCTACTTTTGGAATCTTTGTAAATCTGAGAACTTGAAATATTGTTGAGAAATCTTTTTAAACACTAGTGTGAGATTGGAGGGGCTTTGTCTCAATAGGAAAAGGCAATTTTAACAAAAAATCACTGTCATTTTGTCTTTGCAAGTGATTTCGTATGATCATCTTGCTCATTTAACACAATCTAATTCAAGTTAATTAGAGCATATCAAATTATCTAAAGGAAATGCATGGTTTCCTCATCTAATTATATCAGATAGCTTCACAGTCGTAAGAATATTTATGCTTAATTTGATTCACTTGATCATGTGACCATTTACAACAACAGGCAAAGAAACAAATCCAAGCATCCGTAAACAACTATGACACATTTATTGAAATAAAAGTCCATCTGGCGCAGGGAAAGATGAGGTCAAATGGAGTCAGATAATGACACTTTAATGGTCCAGAAATATCCAGCAGAATATCAACTAAGCATCTGTGAGAGGATATGCTTTGAGGAGCATACCATAATCTCATTTCTGAAAGATAGATGGTCATTTTATGCATCTGCTCCCCCAAGGTCACACCTGATGCTATTTTAAGTCCAAAGATTATCATCACACATGATTGCTTCAGTACTGCCTCCTTTGACCCATTTAGAGGGGAAATTGGCTGCGTTTGATGCTTCTACAAACAGTGGTTTGTGGAGGCATTTGTGTCTATGACCTCCATTTTTGCTCCCTTGAGAACTGACTCATTTTTATATTAACAGTTTTGATGAGATGTAGCTCAGTGTGTAATACTGCATCTTATTCCACATCAAATTTACTAAGCCCAGAGAAGTAAAAAGAGGTCTTTGTGAATACACCTGACAGCTGAGAGGAAACACGTTAGTGCTGCTTCCCCGCCAGCCTGCCTCTGTCACAGAGGACTGTGGATGTCTGGGTAATTGGGGGAATGTGTCTGTGAGTCTCTTGCCAGAGGAGTCTCTGCGGATACTGCAGTTCAGAGATACTGTTATTTACTCCTAGAAATGATACCAATTACTATAATCCATCATCTGCTGAATGTGAGACTGTTTGCTGGAAGCTTGATTTCTGTAAAAGAGAGAAGCCACATTGTTTTGTATTTATATTTATTTATTTAATGCTTTGCACAATGCACTTTGTTTTCAAAGCAGCTTTACAGAAAATCATGATGTCAATTTTTATTACAAAGTTAGGCAATAATATTGTTTGCATTTATAGTTGGGTGAATCTCAAAATCTCTCAAGAACATGTCCATATATATCTTATTAATTGTGTCCAGACAGGATGATCTTTGTGAATGTTTAGTACCATAATGAGAATCTTAAAAAAAAGAATGAGAATGGCAAACAGACTCAAACATCTGGACACAGTTTGGTAATGAGAATTTGAGGACAGAATGTATCTGTCTATTTCTAGTCAGCTATATGTCCTTTTATTTCTCTTCTCGTCCTTTAAGGCATCGTGTCCATCATGACTCTCTCCGGTCTGGCATATGAGCGCTACATCCGTGTGGTTCATGCCAAGGTCATTGACTTCCCCTGGGCCTGGAGGGCCATCACGCACATCTGGCTGTACTCTTTGGCCTGGACTGGAGCTCCTCTCCTGGGATGGAACCGCTACACGCTGGAAGTCCATCAGTTAGGCTGCTCTCTCGACTGGGCTTCCAAAGATCCCAATGATGCTTCCTTCATTCTCTTCTTCCTCCTCGGATGCTTCTTCGTCCCCGTGGGTGTCATGGCCTACTGTTACGGAAACATCTTGTACACTGTGAAAATGGTAAGACGAACAGGTGCAACAATGGGCTTAGCTAATAATAGTCATTTTCTCACTGGCTTGTCTGGATGCATCAGATTTCCTGTTACCTGATGCGCTAGAAACACACTAGCTAGTGAGTTTTCTACCTAGATAGGTGGTTTTTCATGGGTTTTGGGTGGTTGCTTCCGTAGATAATCTTTTGCATGTGCAAAGCTAATTGCTTTTTTTAACACCTTTGTTGAATTTCCTAATGTATTTTATTGACCCTTGATTTCTCCAAACATTTTTCTCGCTTGTCATCTCATTTCTGATCAGTGATTTGCATATGGCACCTTACAGTTTCTTTCTTTCTGTCTTTAACCTTCATCATTCTCTCTTGTTCTTTTATAAACACACAGTCAAGCTGCTGTGATTTAGCAGTGCAGAGGTGCCGACGTGCTGCTGTTTGATGGTCTATTTCCACTAAAAGCCATATTGTCTGAAAATGCCTTCAGCAAATAAGCAGCGACGGTGATTGTGTATGTAAATAGCTTGCGATTTTCATCAGCACAGCTCCGGTGCAACAGATTTTATCAGTGTGCTGTCCGCTCCAACATGAGTGATTGTGTGCTTACCACAAACTTAAGTGTGCAGTCTTTTTCTCTTATTTTTGCTTTGTGTACAGAGACAGCTTTAATTAAGCTATTTGTAGGTTGATTCCCCTGAAAAGCATTCTGCCAAAAACAGCAAAACTGGCTGATCCAATGGCATACGTTTGGGGCGGGACTATCTGTTTTCCTGACCAATGGCAGACTGGGAGAGTGTTCTGCAAACATGTTTAAAAACTGTTATAATTTTTGTTAGTGGTGCAAAAATGTCACACTTCACCTTTAAGCAGTTTATGTGTACCTTTCCCTTTGAGCTTGTTTTAAACATTCCAAAAGGTTTTGCACATAAAGGAAGGATTATGCTATTTTGACAGACATGATTAATATGATGTACCTGCCTGAGACTCCAGTCATTCTGTGGCCTAGAAAACACGTATTTAATAGAGTCTTAAAGAATTTTTATTTAGCCTGACATATTGACAGTCTTGCAATTCAGCCAAGGTACTTGTAATCCATTGCAATCCACCGTACTGCAATATACACTACCGTTTAAAAGTTGTTGTTTTTTTTTAAAGAAATGAAATGATGTGTTTATAATATAAGAAGTCAGTTATAATAAGAAATTAGCATATTAGAATGATTTCTGAAGGATCTGAAGACTGGAGTAGTGATGCTGAAAATTCAGCTTTGTATCACATGAATAAATTACATTTGAATATATATTAAAATAGAAAACAGTTATTTTTTTTAATTGTAATAATATTTCACAATATGACTGTTTTACTGTGTTTGGTGAGCATAAAACCTTATTGACCCCAAACAGCAGACTTGTGGTGTGGATCAGTGTGATCCTCCAGTCAATCAGAAAGTGTAAAACTGCTGGATCGATGAAACAAACCACAACAACCTGCAGACTACTCACCATCACAGTTACCAACACAAAAATTGTGTTTGGATTGAAACCAGGAATGTTATTGATTTGAAACAGAAAACTACAGACTGAAAAGAACAAAGCTACTGAGGAACATCAGTTGTTAAAATGTGAAGTACTTGATCAACAAACTTCATGCATCCACACTGATAATTGTCAAAATAAAGAGATTAAAAAAAGCCAATGAAACATGAACAAAAACTTGGAGAGCATGTTTAATAATTTAGATTGTTTCAACAGTTTTATAAGTTTCATAAGGTGAACTGTTTACAGACTGCAGAAAGCAAGTCAGTATTACTCAGAGTTAAACCCATGAGACACAATACCAGACTAGCCCCCTGTTCTTTTGAAAGTACATAAACACATATACCACAGTGTTGGTATTCTTGCTCTGAAATCAACCCCACAGCAGGAGTTTCCAGACTACTTATTTTAATCCACTATCTCATCATTTCTGTGTTAGTAAAGGAAGGATTTACAATGCTCTGAGTTTTTTTTTTTGTTTGTTTTTTGTACCTCTAGTGTGTTTGATCAGTGTCTTGATTATTCTGTTCTGTATGAGTAAATATGGTTAAGTGTGCCAGGAACTGCTTGAATAAATACATAAATGAATCAGAAAATCAATAAATGCATTAATGAATCGGTGAATCAATAAGCACATGAATGAATCAGGGAATCAATAAATGCATGAATGAATTAGTGAACCAATTCATTCTTGAATGAATAAGTAAAATGGGAAGTTATTCACATTGAGACATTACACACAGTAGAATTGTATACATATAGATCTGACAACATTTTAAAGCATCTATTCCACCACAGGACAGTTTAATATGAACTAGTGAATTAAAAAGTTATTTAAATGTGGTCAGTCAAAGGCATTAATTTATACACATAAATCCTTACATATTTATGCAAATTCTAACAAAAATAATGAATCAATTTGTGAATCAATGAAGGAGTTGCATATACCTGTCAATGTCAGCAGCATGACAGTTTTAAATGATCCATGACATAAGGAAAAACAACTCAAACATGAGATTGACTATATACCATTCTAGGATAAAGTGTTTTCAGGAGAAATCTTGGACCAGCTGTTCACATAAACCCCATTGCGCCCCCAAGTGCTGACCCAGTTCTGTGTTAGTTACACAAGGCCAGGCGCCTTGAGAGATTCTCAGTCAAACTCAGCAAATTTTATGCAGCTGTGTAATGATAATGAATGAATGCATGCATGCATGTGTGACTCAGAGGACATAATGTGTTTAATTAAAGAATTAAGCATCTTAAGAGATTTTAGGGCATGATGCTTTCAAGCAGGGCAGCATATGACCTCCATCCAAAGCCAGTCACTTTGGGAAAGTATATATCTTCATCATCAGGAACATTATGTGCAATATTCATCTAAAGTCTAAGTATGCCAGCCTACTCTATGGATTTGTCTATGAACATATAGATTGTGGATATGGATGTGTAAATTAGGTTCCCAATACTACTGTCTTTATTATCACAACAAGTATTTTCTAAGTAAGATTTCTAAGTTTTTTAGAAAAGCATTTTTAAATTACAATCTAAAAGCTTCATTAGGTCTCATGATCTTGATTTTTTTTTTTTCTTTTCATTTTTTAAATCAAATTTTTAATGATATACTAATTTTTTTCACACAATATCAAAAATCCACTTAAAGGTTGACTAAGGCGATGTTCTTTTTTTCCAGGTCATGCAATATATTCTTTAACATAAATGAGGGGGTTTATGACAGAATGTCTTCTGTTCTCTTCCTGTAGCTGCGCTCTATCCAGGATCTGCAGACCGTTCAGACAATTAAGATTCTGCGATATGAGAAGAAAGTGGCGGTGATGTTCCTAATGATGATTTCCTGTTTCCTGGTGTGCTGGACACCCTATGCTGTGGTCTCCATGCTGGAGGCTTTTGGCAGGAAGAGTATCGTCTCCCCCACGGTTGCCATCATTCCCTCTCTCTTCGCCAAATCCAGCACTGCCTACAACCCCGTCATCTACGCCTTCATGAGCAGAAAGGTCAGCAGAGGCCACTTAATTCTGATGGAGGGGCATTTATTACAGTATATTTTAATGTCAGGTCTGGTGATCCTCACAGATAACAAACTTTACAAATCAACATACAGTGTATCTGTGATCTGTCAAATTGTATAAGTGATAACCTTTGATATTTTAAATGTAGTACAAGAAAATAAATAAATATTGCTTTAAATAATTAATGATAAATACTAATTTGATACAATTTTATACTAAATGCATTTTATCTGTATTATTCCATGAATTTTGGAGTAGAATGATTTTTTCATGGAAAAAAAATGCAAATAAGTTGTAAACTGTGACATGAATATCTTTGCTATATTAAAATATTTAAAAAAAAATTCTATTGTGTTAAACAAATTAATATATTTCACTAATTCAAAATTACCTATTTAATTCTGTGTTACTTGCTGTTTCTTTGGAATTATTTGTGAAATGTAGGCCTACTAGCAATTTCTTGGCAAATTAGTATTAAAAGTAAATCCTACACCAGTTTGTTTTCAGTGCATTTAACAGGTGCTTAAATTTTGTTTATAGTCTTGTAGTTTCACTTAATATTTAGCAAAACAAATGTTGGTATAGAAATTTTATTCAAAAATTGCTGGTAGATTTCACAAATAATTACAAAGAAACTGCAATCAGTACATTGAAATAAACATGAAATTTTGAAGTAGAAAAACTGATAGTATTTTCTTGTGAAGTGCATTTTAAATTTTGAAAAATAATCTTTTACAGTGTGTGTGTGTGTGTATATATATATATATATATATATATATGTGTATATGTGTGTGTGTGTATGAAGCTTACATTCCTCTTTCTGATTGGTCAGTTTCGCAGGTGCATGTTACAGATGCTGTGTTCTCGTCTGGCCACTCTGCAGCACAGCATTAAGGACCGTCCCCTCACCCGCATCGAACATCCTGTACGCCCTATTGTGATGTCACATAGCCGTCCCAACCGGCCCAAAAAGAGAGTGACCTTCAACTCTTCCTCCATCGTATTCATCATCGCTAGCAATGACACTCATCCTCTGGATATTACCTCCAAATGCAATGACGATCCAGACATCAATGTAATTCAAGTTCGACCGCTTTGACACTTGCCACTAGTGACATAAAAGGGCGACGGTGGAGTTCATTAACATCACACTAATTTAATGTTTATAATATACAGAGGATACAGAAACATCTTTTTTTATACATAAATATAGAATTTTTTTTTATTGTTGCAGCAGTAATGCAACATAAACTGACTTTTTTATGTTCCCAATCAAGATTTGTGTGAAATATGTCAATTGTAACTAATTATTTTATGAAAATGACGTAGAGTTGTTTTTGATCTATTGTGTTCCTCCTCCATATTTTTCGGACACTGAAACTTCCAGCTTCACCCAGTTTCATGGGATGGTGAGATATCCGCAGCTTAGATTGCTCAGTCCGTGAGCAGAATACATTAGTGAGTGTGCTCAGATAGATTAGCAACACAGTGTTAGTACAAGGACTCTTCTAGGACGGGACATTTGTCGAAGGCTGCAGCACCTTGTATATAAAGTCAGTCAAGTCCACAGCGCCCCCTGGAGGAAGCGAAGTCTGTGTCCTATTTGAAAAACAAGCCAAACATTACTGTTTCTACTGCTCAATATTTAGATTATTAGGGCTTTGAACAAACCCCTAAATATTAAACTTTGGTGAGTTTACCTCAAATTGCGTTGCTTCTTGAGAAGAGTTGTGTTTACCCTTTTCTATTATAGAGAATATACTTTGCAAAAAGATTTAAAGATTTGCAAGAGTTGTAGAGATGGTCCTGGTCCTCACTGCAGAACACAATATCCAGAGGGCGAGGTTGAACCCAGATCCAACTCCTCCCACCTGACATATCCCTAAACCTACCCATCTCCACCCTCTGATCACTAAACCCACCCATCTCCACCCCTAAACTAAACCTACCAATCTGCACTCCATAGATGTGGATCCAACCTGCCCCCCTGGATCTTGTGTTCTGCAATGAGGGCCTTGGCCCTAGGGTGTAGGTTTTATTTTGCCATTGGTGGGGACATAACAGACATTTAATTGTTTGATCAAAATTATTGCTACAATTTAGTAGTCACTGGCTATTAGTATAGGGACATGTCTTAGCGTTCCGAAGTTCCGATCTGAATCAAATAGGCTAAAGATTCATGAACCATCATTTCAGATCGAGACCTCGGCCCTTAAGGCTAAAAGGGAGACAGCTGTGACTACTGAGCATGCGCACATCAATATAGTGCAATTTTTGTAACACTGTCCAACAATAGGCTAATTAGATAATAGGTGCGTTCGACTTGAAGCAATGCTGCGCAGAATGATCAATGTATGACATCAAAGTACCGCGAGAGCGATAAGAGAGCAGATGGATCTTTATGCGTTCGAATCGCTCTCGCGGTACTTTGATGTCATACACTGATCATTCTGCGCAGCGCCGCTTCAAGTCGAACACACCTACTATTTTTGCATTAGCCTATTGTAAGGAGTAGTTTAGGATTGGGGAAGGTAGGCTATAGACGTTAATAAACCACAGTCTAATAGGAAAAAAAATAAATTTTATTGTTAGTTTCCGGTCGGAGCTATACAGCCTCAACCGACTTCGGAAGTCTCGATCTGAATCAAAAGATTCACGAAGCAGTTCCGAAGTCTCGATCTGAATCAAATGATTCACGATACGCGAAGTTCCGAAATGAATCACGAACCCTCTGATTCACTGTGCGCACTTTGAAGTCTCGATCTACATTAGAGCTGCACCTTAAAAAATGCATGTTAGAAGGAAACATTGTGGATTAATAATCGGCAATATGCAGCATTATGATCTAGTTATATTCACTAAATAGTTTGACCACTGCAGTTCAGTTGGTGACAGCTCAAATCAGTTGAAAGCATCAGTCATCTCATTGAAGTGAATGTTAAATTTATCAGTAGCCATAACCTATTTTATAATTAATAGGCCTATTTGAGAAATTATTGTTATATCTGATATTAGCCTACAGGGATGGGCAGTAGCCTATTTCAGATACATGTAGCCTATTTAAAATAGCCTACATAGGTCTATTTGAAATACAAAATACTATGTACTATTTTGTGTTTTAAAAATCTGAGGCTGTTTTGTATTTAAATAGGCTACATTTAAGATCAGTATTTCTGTTGGCTTTCTGTTTCTGTTCTGACTGCCACCAACTTAAACACATTGTGAAATCTGAGTGAAAATCTTTCACCCTCACATTACATTGTTGATTGCGTGGATTAAAATTAATTACTGGATATCGTCTGCGAAAATTCGCCGAAAACGGTAAACGTGATCGCACCCGATTTAATTTTTCATGTCTGAAAATAAAAATAAAATTAAAATTCTTTTTTTTTATGACCATGTAAACCTTAAATATAAAAATCAATGACTAAAAACATAAACTGAAAAGCAGTTGTTGCATCAAAACACAAGTGGTGGTTTTAAAGAAACAGTTTGTGTTTATAATTTTATGAAAGGGATTTATAATACAAAAAAGACTTACTGACTTATGTTCGAAAATGGCAATTGAATGACCGACTGCCTGTTTGAGTGGGCAGAGAGCATCTGTTATCTCATGCGTGGATTATGCCTTGCTGAGGATTTGTGAACGAGGATTAATGTGAGTTTTTACATGACAGTGACAGACCATCAGGAGGACTTAACATTTCTCCCACCCTAAAACTAGAGAATGACAATGGTTTTGTTGCACTAAAAGTGTAAACATAGACAGACCCACAAAGCAGAAGAGTTCAAGCATTCAGTGAACAAAAGATTTTATTCAGTCGCATTTAACTTATTTTGAATCTACAAAAACAGACAGTGATCAGCTTGACTTTTTTAAATAATTAAAAACAAAGAAATTATATCCATGTGCTTAGAGATCACAACACCCACACAGATGTAATCTGTATGATATATAAAGTAAAAGCAAACCTGAATTAAAACTAAAACAGAATTATACATCCATTACAACAATTTCAAGGTCATGGTGACTTATTAAAAGGAATGTTCTGGATTCAATACCTGTTAAAGGAATGCAAGACAGTTGATAATCACAGAAAATATAGAATAATCTCCATTTAAAATGGAAATACACGGAACCAGGAACTAAACATTAAAATGTATAAATGTTTAAGAGAAGTATTCCCACTTCAAAAAATACAATATAGACAACTTTTAGAACTCAAACACTGAATGTTTTTACAGAATAATTCACGCAAATCAGCATTCCTGTCGCACGGTGCTTCCCAAGAAATGCTTGAGCTGAAAAAATCTACACTTTGAATGCAATGTAAGTCACTTTGCATTAAAGCATCTATTGATGAGGAGATAAGTGTTTTAACAATCTTACCAGCTATATTTCTGCTTTAAACCATCTGGAAAGCTGGCCCATTGTACCCCCATTTTAAGTGCACTACATTGAAAAACTACTCAAAATGATTTTCTGTGGTAATCAACATCTTAACACAAAATGCAGAGCTTAACTTGTATTGAACAAGATTTCAATTCTGGTCCAGTACAGAAAGATCTTTTGGGAGTTCTTCCTCTGACATGATAAGGCTACTAAACATCAACACAGGGTTTCCTGTGCATTCGATTAGAAGCACTTTAAGGCAAGTATACGGGTCCACAGGTGCTCTGCAGAGATGCTGGGGAGTTTGTGAGAGTATCTGATCAAGACATACATCCCTCCCACAGCAGATACAGCTCCACACAGCCACAGACCTTGAGTGATCACCTGCAAAAGACCAGCAAGATGATTAGTTATTTTACTAATTCTATGAAAAAGTTAAAGAACTTTTTAAATCCAACTTTTAAGTGAGCCATGCAGTCTAATAAAGACATCTGCTGTGAAGGACAATTTCCATTCAGTCTGGACATTTGTGACCCTGGACCACAAAACCAGTCTTAAGTCGCTGGGGTATATTTGTAGTAATAGCCAAAAATACATTGTATGGGTCAAAATTATTGATTTTTCTTTTATGCCAAAAATCATTAGGACATTAAGTAAAGATCATGTTCCATGAAGATATTTTGTAAATTTCCTACTGTAAATATATCAAAACTTCATTTTTGATTAGTAATATGCATTGCTAAGAACTTCATTTGGACAACTTTACAGGCGATTTTCTCAATATTTAGATTTTTTTGCACCCTCAGATTCCAGATTTTCAAATAGCATTTTCAAATTGCATCTCGGCCAAATATTGTCCTATCATAACATTCCATCACATACATCAATGGAAAGCTTATTTATTCAGCTTTCAGATGATGTATAAATCTCAGCTTCGAAAAACTGACCCTTATGACTGGTTTTGTGGTCCAGGGTCACATTTATTATTAAATGAAAAGCAATATGCTTATATGAAACTACATTAAACAGTGTAGTTGATGGGGAAAAAACAGTCATTCGGTTTTTATAATTATAGGCTACACTACAGTTCAATAGTTTTTGGGGGTTTTTGACAGTAAAGATACAAAAAATCTATTGCAAATAAATGCTGCTCTTTTGAACTTTCTATTTATTAAATAATACTGAAAATGTAACATGGTTCCCACAAAAAATGAAATAACACAACTGTTTTTTTTTAAATAGTAATAATGCTGAAAATTCAGCTGTGCATCAAATAAATAAATTACTAATTTAAAATATATTAAAACTGAAAAGGCTTAATAATAATATTTCACAATATTACTGTTTTTACAGACTTTTTTTATCAAGTAAATGCAGACTTGGTGAGCAAAACAGTCCAATGCACAAAAGAATAGTCAAATTTAGTGCATTGCATTGTGGAATACAGTATGCCGCTAAAGCATAAATTTCAGTGCTAGAAACACACTTTGATTAGACCCTGAACTGCAGCATGACATTTTGGAGTTTATAAATCAAAAAAAAAAACACTCACAATGAAGCTTATTTTTCTACCATCAGTCTATAATGTGCTATTATGAACATAACATTAATGGATCTTCACTTGAAATGTTTTGTTGATAGCTCAGAATGGAAGAGCCGTTTTAAAACACTTAAGCCTCACACGGTTCCTGAATTTACACTGACACTGGTCATTTGTCAGCCACACACAGGATTTGTCTTCACCTTATTTTGCCATTGCCAGTGTTTCACCGCTTCATGGTACCGTGTTCTGGTGAATGTGACCTAAGAGGCAGTAATCCAGCATACGAATTAGTTAACTAACCGCCAACAAAAAAACAAGATGATACAGAACACAGAAAGTCTCTTACCATTGTGTAAAGTGGGACGATTGTTTTTGGCATGATGAAGTGAAGGAAATTGTCCAGGTATTTTCGGAACAGGAAATATCTGGAATTGACGTGTGCTCTCATCTGCGACACAGATCACATCATGAGCCAAGCTAACAGCAGCTTTTAACGCTCTATCTCTTGGTCTGGCCTAAACCTCTTAAAAACAAATGTGTGTCTGTATCTTCACCCAGTCATCAGTAATGAGGTTGACCTGTGTCACTGTGGCCTGTATGTCACATGCGCTCAGCTGGTCAGACTCATTACTGCTCCTGTGTCAGTGTGTGTTTGTTCTGTAATGTATGTGTGTATCCTACTTAATGAACAGAAAAACCCGCTCAGCTGGTCAGACTCATTACTGCTCCTGTGTCAGTGTGTGTTTGTTCTGTAATGTATGTGTGTATCCTACTTAATGAACAGAAAAACCCGCTACAGGAAAATTAAATCCTCTATTCATTTATCTTTCAATGTATTATCATCCATCAAGATTCATCTTTATAATTTATACATCCTCATTCCCATTCAAAGAAACAAAAGCCATCTGCTCTCTAATCGTTCTCGCGGTACTCTGATATCATGCACCGATCGGTATTTGCAGCGCCGCTTCAAGTCAAACACAACTATTGTCAAATGAATGAAATGAAATGGAAGTCATGTGACAGCACCTAGTGTTCAGATACAGTATTGCAGCAGACATTGAGTTGATGGCCTACCTCTACATAGTTGTACATGGCCAGGTCAGCTATGGCGTGATCGTCAGGTACACGGACTCTGGTGTATTCTTCAAGCACAGCAGCTGCAGGCAAATCATATTAAAAAATTATTCATGTAATTTGTGAACAAATATTTGGCATCTCTTAGATCTCTCTTAGATTTTATTAAACAGTACTGCTAATTACTGATGTTACTCTGGGAAGAAATGTTCCAACAAGTACATGATTGATTGATTGATTGATTGATTTAAAATGATAGGTTTTATTGTGTTTATTATATAAATAAGAAGAACATTAAAAATAAATGTATATAATTTCATCTCAGAAATACTGTGAACTTGAATTTTCTTGTGTTTCTGTCTTACCAAGGTTTTCATTCAGCTGGTCCATAATCTCATCAAAAACTAAACAATCCTCAAAGCCCTGTGAATCAAAATAAAAAAAATGACACATTTATTGGTTATTAATGTTCTTCCACTTGTGCTGAACATTTCAATCTGCAAGACCATTAATGACTACATTACAAGCATCCAATTTTTAAAGTAAGATCCATATCAGGGTTATTATAGTTAACTAGTATATATATATACAGGTGTATCTCAATAAATTACAATGTCGTGGAAAAGTTCTTTTTTTTCAGTAATTCAACTCAAATTGGCCACAGCCATATCACCCTGCAGCCCAAGACTGGTTGCCCACTGAAGCTAAGCAGGGTTGAGCCTGGTCAGTACCTGGATGGGAGACCTCCTGGGAAAACTAGGTAGCTGTTGGAAGAGGTGTTAGTGTGGCCAGCAGGGGTACTCACCCTGTGGTCTGTGTGGGTCCTAATGCCCCAGTATAGTGACGGGGACACTATACTGTAAAAAGCACCGTCTTTCGGATGAGACTTTAAACCGAGGTCCTGACTCTGTGTGGTCACTAAAAATCCCATGGCACTTCTCGTAAAGAGTAGGGGTGTAACCCCGGTGTCCTGGCCAAATTCCCTCCACTGGCCCTTGTCTATCACGGCCTCCTAATAATCCCCATCCACTTGATTGGCTCTATGACTCTCTTTCCTCTCCACCTGTAGCGGGTGTGTGGTGAGCGCACTGGCGCCGTTGTCCTATGGCTGCCATCGCATCATCCAAGTGGATGCTGCACACTGGTGGTGGTTGAGGAGAGACCCCCCACATGATTGTAAAGCGCTTTGGGTGTACGGCAATACACAATAAAGCGGTATATAAATGCATCATTCATCATTCATCATAATTCATCAAATTGTGAAACTCGTGTATTAAATTCAGTGCACACAGACTGAAGTAGTTTAAGTCTCTGGTTCTTTTAATTTTGATGATTTAGGCTCACATTTAACAAAAACCCACCAATTCACTATCTCAACAAATTAGCTAACCAACTCAAAACACCTGCAAAGGTTTCCTGAGCCTTCAAAATGGTCTCTCAGTTTGGTTCACTAGGCTACATAATCATGGGGAAGACTGCTGATCTGACAGTTGTCCAGAAGACAATCATTGGCACCCTTTACAAGGAGGGTAAGCCACAAACATTCATTGCCAAAGAAGCTGGCTGTTCACAGAGTGCTGTATCCAAGCATGTTAACAGAAAGTTGAGTGGAAGGAAAAAGTGTGGAAGAAAAAAATGCACAACCAACCGAGAGAACCGCAGCCTTATGAGGATTGTCAAGCAAAATCAATTCAAGAATTTGGATGAACTTCACAAGGAATGGACTGAGGCTGGGGTCAAGGCATCAAGAGCCACCACACACAGACGTGTCAAGGAATTTGGCTACAGTTGTCGTATTCCTCTTGTTAAGCCACTCCTGAACCACAGACAACATCAGAGGCATCTTACCTGGGCTGAGGAGAAGAACTGGACTGTTGCCCAGTGGTCCAAAGTCCTCTTTTCAGATGAGAGCAAGTTTTGTATTTCATTTGGAAACCAAGGTCCTAAAGGAAGGGTGGAGAAGCTCATAGCCAAAGTTGCATGAAGTCCAGTGTTAAGTTTCCACAGTCTGTGATGATTTGGGGTGCAGTGTCATCTGCTGGTGTTGTCCATTGTGTTTTTGAAACCAACGTATCACTGCACCCGTTTACCAAGAAATTTTGGAGCACTTCATGCTTCCTTCTGCTGACCAGCTTTTAAAGATGCTGATTTCATTTTCCAGCAGGATTTGGCACCTGCCCACACTGCCAAAAGCACCAAAAGTTCGTTAAATGACCATGTGTTGGTGTGCTTGACTGGCCAGCAAACTCACCAGACCTGAAGCCCATACAGAATCTATGGGGTATTGTCAAGAGGAAAATGAGAAACAGGAGACCAAAAAAATGCAGATGAGCTGAAGGCCACTGTCAAAGAAACATGGGCTTCTATACCACCTCAGCAGTGCCACAAACTGATCACCTCCACGCCACGCCGAACTGAGGCAGTAATTAAAGCAAAAGGAGCCCCTACCAAGTACTGAGTACATATACAGTAAATAAACATACTTTCCAGAAGGCCAATAATTCACTAAAAATGTGTTTTTTTATTATTATTATTATTATTGGTCTTATGAAGTATTCTAATTTGTTGAGATTGAATTATCAGTGAATTTGTGGGTTTCTGTTAAATGTGAGCCTAAATCATCACAATTAAAAGAACCAAAGACTTAAACTACTTTAGTCTGTGTGCACTGAATTTATTTAATACACGAGTTTCACAATTTGAGTTGAATTACTGAAATAAATGAACTTTTCCACGACATTCTAATTTATTGAGATGCACCTGTATATGAAGAGATTATTTGCAAAAACAGATGACTCCGTTTTTTAAAAAATTTCAAAAATCATGTTTTTTATTATGTTATCATGTTTTATTGTGTTAGTTAGCTGTATTTTGTAGTTATTTTTTACCTAATCAAAATAACCCAACTGCAGTTTGATTGAGATTAATTGGAATGCACAATGAAAATACACGATTTTTGAAAATAGCTAAAAACGGAGTTATCTGTTTTTGCAAATGAACTCTTAATGTATATATACATATACATATATATATATATATATATATATATATATATTTGACCCTAGACCACAAAACCAGTCTTAACTCGAACAGGTATATTTGTAGCAATAGTCAACAATACATTGTATAGGTCAAAATTATAAATTTTTCTTTTATGCCAAAAATCATTAGGATATTAAGTAAAGATCATGTTCCATGAAGATATTTTGTAAATGTCCTTCCGTAAATATATCAAAACTTAATTTTTGATTAGTAATATGCATTGCTAAGGACTTCGTTTGGACAAATTTAAAGGTGATTTTCTCAATATTTTGATTTTTTTGCACCTTCAGATTCCAGATTTTCAAATAGTTGCATCTCGGCCAAATATTGTCATATCCTAACAAACCATACATCAATGGAAAGCTTATTTATTCAGCTTTTGGATTATTTATAAATCTCAGTTTCAAAAAAATGACACTTATGACTGGTTTTGTTGTCGAGGATCAAATATAATTTCAGACATATTTTAATTACAGAAAATGATTTTGAATAATTTTAAATTGCAATAAAATATAGCAATAAAAACTCATTCAAACTAAAACACTACTGAATACTAAAGTAACACTGGTCCATGTTCTGGTCAAGCCTTTATTCAGTACAGAGATGTTTATATGCTCCAGAACTATTGGAATATTTCTGTATACTGTTAATCACATTTCATCTGGTGTTCAGGTTATGTTTACATCATTGGGAGCAATTACAGCTGGAGACATATTGAAAAAAAAAGAATATCCTCACCACCCCCACTTACTGCATTCATGCCTTGACCATAGAAAGGAACCACAGCGTGGGCCGCATCTCCCATAAGAACACACTTATCAAACAGATGATACGGGGAGCACTTCACCGAGACCATGGCCTGAGCCGGCAGCCGGAAGAAATCCTGTTTGAGAGCCTCACTGTGAAAACAGAGACACATAAATACACTCAGTCGATAACATACATGCACATATAACACTGTCTGTGGCACTGCTTAATTATGTTAATTATGACATTTAACGTAGGACTATCTCATTCAAAGCCTCCTGCTAATCTGAATAAAAAACTACATTTTTAGAATAACAATCTGAACAATTACACTGACTTATAACTCATATTATCTAAAATCCTGCAACTGAATATGCTGTATTAAGATCAATGTTAAATGTTTCAACTGATCCTTAAAGTGTTTATATGTTGTTTCAAATTTGTTTGACTTTTTTCATTCTGTGGAACACAAAAGGAGAGTATTGGTCACCATTTACTTTGGATTGTATTTTATTGGGATACAATAAAGCAAATGTGACTGGGACTTTTATTATGCCTAATATCTCCTTTTTGTTTCAAAGAAGAAAGAAACGTGACTTGAGTAAATAGTGAGAATTTTTTTATTTCTGGGTGAAATATATTTTGTTGATATGAATAATTTAATACATCTAGTATTAAATTATTTTTTAAAAATATTAAATGAAAAAATAAATAAATAAATAATATTATCATACTCTACCATTCCTACTCCAACCATAATTGAAAGAAATTAAATTCAGCAAAGATGCATTAATTTCATCAAAAATAAAGGCATTTATAATGTTACAAAATATAAGCAGCACAACTGTTTTCAACACTGATAATAAGAAATGTTTCTTGAGCAGCAAATCAGAATATTAGAATGATTTCTGAAGGATCATGTGACTCTGAAGACTGGAGTAATGATGCTGAAAAAATAAAAATCAAAAATCAAAAAAATAATTCACAATATTACAGTTTCTACAATATTTTTAATCAAATAAATGATTACAGCCTTTGTGAGCATAAGATATTTTTTTTAATCGAACTTTTGAATGGCGGTGTATTGCAAAATCACATATTTCTGTTCTCATATATGTGCACGTAGACCATTGAATAATTTTTACAACCAAATTTAAATCTTGAGCAAAATGAGAACATCTTCAGTCAATTCTCGAATGCTGAACCTCACAATGAGCTGTTTTAAACTCATTTACAGTTCTGTGAGGTTTGAAATGACTCACTGTCCTCACCCCATCATCCCAGTACTGTATCTCCTCATCACCTGCAGCATTCATATTAAAAAACCCGCCCGCTTGGCTATGTGTCTGTTAGACTGCAATTTCACACCTCACTAAGATGTACTTCAGGCCTGAGAGAAGCATGAAGCAGAAAGACTTATAAGAGACTGAAAGAGAGAGAGAACAAGCTGTACTCACACTCCTATCAGAGGTATAGAGTCAGGAAAGTATTTCTGGAAGAAACGGATGACCTCGTCACCGGAGCGGATCTTCTTGAATTCTTCAAAGGGCATGAAGAGCGTGCATGTGAACGTCCTGTCCTTAAGAAACCAAAATCAAAAGGAGCATGATTTTCTGCAAGGACAACCACAACATAACCAAAGCAAAAGATTATAATGCACTTTCAAAACACTTTTGGAGGCCAAATTTGGAAATTTGGGAAATACTAGTACAGAAACTGAACATTTTTGCATTTGTATGCCAAAGTTTGGGCTGGAAAACCACATTATACATAATACCGGCCCCTAATTGTAATAACAAATAGCAAACTAATAAATGGTTAATCACGAAAATAAATAAATAAATAATAATAATAATAATAATAATAATAATAACAACAACTAATAGCTAATCACAAAAAAATAATAAATAAAATATCCTCTAATAATAATAATAATAATAATAACTAATAGCTAATCACAAAAAATAAATAATAAAATATCTTTTAATAATAATAATAATAAACAAATGAATGGCTAAGCATAAAATAACTTTAATAAATTATAAAATGTTCTTTAATGTTTAATAATAATAATAATAATAATGTTTAATAAATAATAATAAAAAATCAACTACTACTACTACTACTAATAATAATAATAAACACTAGATAATAGATGATTACAAAAAACTTAAAATACTCTTTACTATTTTATAATCATAGCAATAATAATGAAAACACTAGGTAATAGATAATCACAAAAAATGTATTGAACAGTAAAATAATAAAATATTCTTTAGTTTTATAAAAAATGTATTGAATTTTTTTTTTTTTTTTTTAAATAATGTGATTAAAAATAACAATATATCAGTAAAACACAAAGAAAATGATTACATGACCTTACCAAGTTGGGCAGGGCAATCATCATGAAAGTGTTCCTGGGCCAAATGTGCAAGTAATTGGGCTCCATTGCAAACTTAGAGGACACAGAGAGAACGAGATGTGAGCAGACAAAATGAGGGCAGATATGTAATGAAGACTGCCTGATTGCTGTGACACTTACATCTCCGTCTTTAGGAGGCATGGTGAGCTCCATGTACCCGTGGGGAATGTACGTCTGGCTGTAATTGAAACGACTTTGCCGTAGGTACTGCTTCCTGATGGCAGAAAAAGCTCCATCACAGCCTACGATCAGATCAGCCTGGATCTCCGTCTTCTGGCCATCAGGTCTGTTCAGAGACGAAACCTCATTTGCCTCTCTACTGACATATAATCTAACTGAATATCCACATACTCAAGTAAATTTACAAACTCTGGTGATCACATGACCCTCCTGGGCAGCCAAACCAGATCTCAGTGATTAAAAAAAGCTTCTTAAAAGTGTAGTTCACCTAAAAATGAAAACTTTGTGCTCAATGAAAAGAAATACAGGTTTGGAATGACAATAAGGTGAGTTATGGTAGACTTATTTTATTATCATCTTTTTTAATGTCTATATAGTTTTTATTCATTTTTATTTATTAGTTTAAGATGATTTTGTTTTAATCATTTAAGTACTTAAAGTTAAACTAAACAAAAATGAGAAATTCAAGTAACAAAACTGTCATTTTATAGTTTTAGTTTACAGTAATAACTCCAGTTTATAATGACAGAATCGTCATTTTTGGGTGACTATTACTTTATATGGCACCTCAAGGTATTTTAAACAATATCATGGTATTATTCACTCCCCAAAATGTATGGCCATAATGGAGACAGAAAGGCAGATGGCTGTTTACCCAGTGAAGGTCATTGTTCCCGTTTTTGGACTCCAGTCCTGCAGCTTGTGATTAAAGTTCAGTGTAGTGTTTGGATACGCATCTGCCGCTGCAAAAAAAAAATTTCAATTCTGTATGTTTATTCAGTAAATAAAAGGAATAAGATTCAAACAGGATTAAATGTACAAAGACTTTGACCGCATCCCAATTCACATAATTACTGTACTGTGATACTTAATATGTCATTGAAATGCATTTCTTGTTACTAAACTCATTACTACTTAAATTGACTAACTTTTAATGGGAGTTAAGTTTTCTAAAGGAAATGAATACTTTTATGGCCCGTTCACACCAAGAACGATAACTGATAATGATAAATGTATTGTTCTAAAAATCGTTCTCAATATTAAAGAATAGCAGAGTCCACACCACAACTATAACGATAAAGGCACAGAGAATCCATATCATTGGAATCACTATTTTTCTCCAGCTGATGAACGATAAAAAATTGACAGCCAATCAGAATCAATCCTGCTGTAACGAGCGGCAGACAAGTGTGCACTTAAACAGACAATATCGTCCGCTGGTGTGGCCAATAATATCGTTATCTTTATAGTTATCGTTCTTTTTGTGAAAGGGCCTTTATTCAGCAAGGAGACACTGAATTGATCAAAAGTGAAAGCAAAGACAAAAAATGTACCTTTCGAATAAATGCTGCTCTTTTGAACTTAATATACATCAGAGAATCCAGAAATAAAAAGGTATCATGGTTTCCGCTGAAATATTAAGCAGCACAACTGCTTTCAGCTTTCCCATCACAGGAATAAATTACATTTTAAAACATATTCAAATAGAAAATAATTATTTTTGATTGTAATAATATTTCACAGTTTTGTAGATCAAATAAATGTGGCCTTGGTGAACATAAGAGACTTCTTCAAAAATATTTAAAAATCGAAAACTTTTCAATGATATCTGTATTTTAAATTTAAACTTGATAATCAAAAAAGGGACTTGATTTTATCCAATAGTAATTGATTAGATCCCAAAAAGTAGGCAAATGAACAGAGGACTTGAAACAAAAGTATCTGAGACCATTTCGGATCAATATGCAAATAGGGACATAGGGTTCTAAGCTAAAAGTGCTACCGCCAGACCCGGAGATCGGCTGAATGGATTCAAAAACGGTAAAACTCAACTGTTTAACTCTTGGGGACTTGGAAAATTAGCCTATTTCCAAAAAAAGTGGAGTGTTCCTTTAAGTGCAAAATCATTTTTGAAATGACGTTGGTTAAATGAACTGTTACCTATTAGCAGCTCCTTGTTGAGGTTAGCTCTGTCCACAGAGAGGATGTACTACAACAGAAAGAACAGCCATGTTTAGGGAACATCCAGGTTAGAGTCAGTCAGCCGTGAGAATGACAACTTTAATCTCTATTATGCATGTTCTGGATTATCTGGGATATTTTAAGTCTGAAATGATGGATTTATGACAGCCATGGAGTTCAGTCACCTGAAAGGCACTATAATCTACAGCTTAGATGTCACAACTGTTTAAAAGCACCTTGACACACATTGTTTGCCGCAGTGAGTGTGTTTTGTGAGGGGATTACATAGCAGTAGTCATAAGCTAATGGTTTAAAAGCAGTTCTGTTTCAGTCCATCTGCTGATTTCCAATAAACATAATCCCCACAAACCTCATGAGGAACAAAATGAACACACAAACTGGGCCAGAGAACCCTGAGCTTTTCATCTCAACTCTTTTCAAAGCATATTTAGGGACAACATGAAACAATGTCTCACAACCCATTTCCAGGCTGTGATATATTTGAAACAGGATATTTAGTTGTGTTAATCAGTGGTTCTCAACTGGTTTTGCTTCATGACCAATATTTAATATTGGACATTTAAAAAAAAATGTTTTGTAAAACAGTGAAAAATAAAATGACATATACAGGCTCAAAGTATGCACATGTATTAATATGCAAAATTATTTAAATGATATACCTCCTACTTTTTTATTAGTTTCTTTGTTCATAAATTTCAATGATATTATGACCTACACAGACCCAAAAATGCAAATGTATTAATATGTAAAATGATACAAATTATATTGCTTTTTTAAATTAGTTTTTTGTTCATAAATTTTCATGATAATATGATGACCTACACAGACCTAAAAATGAAAATGTATTAACATGCAAAATTATTTAAATTATGTACCTCTTTTTAAATTAGTTTTTGTTCATAAATATCAATAGTATTCTGATGATATACAGACTCAAAAAAACTAATTTATTAATATGAAAAATAATTCAAATTACATACCACTCAATATTTTGTTCTTTTTTTCATAAATTTCAATGATATTCTAATGACCTATACAGACCCTAAAATACACATGTATTAATATGTAAAATTATACAAATGATATGCCTATAACTTTTTTAATTAGTTTATTAATTATTATTATTATTATTTTGTTCATAACAACCTGTCCATGTTAATTTACATTCAGATTTCTGTCAAACTACTGTGGCCTTATTTATTCCACATTTATAATATTGTGTAGATGTGACAGGAAACTAAATGTGCTGATTTCTCATAAAAAGAAAGAAAAATGGCTATGCCAAAGTCCTAACTGCCGCTATTATGTGTGCATTATGATTGTAATGATTAACAAACTGGTTTGAAGGGAGATGGTTGTATTGACTCTGCTGGGGTCACTGGTCACGTATCAGCAAACAGACTCCAAGCATGAATGTATGTCTGATGTAAATGTTCTCAACTAGTGGGTTAATAACCCTGTAACTGTGCAATAACTTTACTGCAACCTGTCATGTGACTGAGCATTTCTAAACTGCTGAGGTAAGGATCTAGAGGATAGCAATTTCAAGTTATTATATTTGTGTGAATATGAATGTGTAGATCTGAAAATAGTTACTGTTACCTGTCCCTTCCTTCCGTAGGGTATCGGAGAGCGTTTTCCATTCAGATTATGGATCATACGGGCATGCATTGGAATGCCTTTAGAGATTATCTACACAAAAAAAAACACATATGACAATATATATGCACATACTATATACAGTTTCATTGATGTAATACACTACCGTTCAAAAGTTTGGGGTCAGTAATTTACTCTCATACTCATTAAGGCTGCATTTATTTGATCAAAAACACAGTAGAAACAGCAATACTGTGAAATATTATTCGATTATTCTATTGTAATATATTAATTCAATGTAATTTACTCCTGTGATACAAAGCTGAATTTTCAGCATCATTCCTCCAGTCTTCAGTGCCACATGATCCTTCAGAAATTATTTGCGGCTCAAGAACCATTTCAGCATTTATTTGAAATAGAAATTTTGTAAAGGTCTTTACTGTCACTTGTAATTTATTCAATACATCTTTGCTGAATAAAAGATAAAATAAAATTCTATTATATATGTATATAACAGTATATCTTATACAAGTCATTGAAGCACAATACTTGGAACTAAAGCCAGAGAGCAATGAAAAAATGGCAAAAATGTAGTTGAAGCCCTTACCGAAGTACTAAACTTAACCCTAAAATCTAATTTGGCAGTGATCTGGGTTGATGGGAATGTTGTTGCAGGACCAACAAAGGATGTTGTCCCAGGCAGATGTCCTATTTGGGTAAATCATGTTACGTATTTTAAATACAAGAGCTCGCAACAGCTCCATCCATCCACCTTATGCCTCTAAAGCTTCAGACTGTCTGTCACACTCTGTCAGATATGAAAAATCGTGTTAACTCAGGGTTGAGTTCATACGGTATTCCTGATCTGGCATTCCTGGCTCTGTCAAGCTGAAAAATCAAAATAACCAAATCACTGAGACACAGGCGTCTGTGTGCTTACCATATAAAACTCAATACTTCCTATAACGACTCCAAGTTTGACTGTGTATGTATTGAGTGTAAGTAGCATTTGACCTAGTTTCACATGGTCAGATTTCCTCATAGTACTTTCAACACTTCCCTCTGTGGAAAAGCCTGAGACTAGCTCAGCCATCACTGAATTCATGAGTGGTTACAGAACATACTGTACTACTGGTTGTCAAGTTGTTTATTAAGAAGCAACTGCATGCTAACAGCGCTCCTAAAAGCGTGAATCGTGATAGAAATATTCAAAATAATAAACCCAGCTCCAGAGGGAATGTCTCTTTAATAAGTGTACCATACTGTAAGCCGCTGCATGATCAAAGCATCTGCTAATGGCTACTTACTACTTAATCAAAACACTGTGCTATGCATTATTAATTAAAGTGCCTAGTGTCTAAGAAAACGTTGAATATGATGGCTTTAACAACTATAAACAGCTCTTTTATAAAGAAGACACTAATGTATGTAAAATCAGAATACATGCACCCTACAACCACTTATTGGAAAATGACTAAACCCACCTTATTCTCCATTCCCACATGTTTCAAGGCCTGGCGCCCCCTATGTGACAGGGCCAAGTTGATGCTTCGACCCTTCACGACTTTTGCCAGCCGAATATCTAACAGAATAAAAGTTTAAATGAAGAGGTTAGGAATGCATTTGAAGTTAGGAAGACATTTGAAAGCCTATATCTGTACATTATGAGAATAATGTGGTGGTCTATAATTGTCTAAAATCCTTCCACAATATTATAAGTGAGCATAAAGATTTTGCAATGTGCGGTATGAATAATAAAAAGTGGAGCGATATAACTGAGATGCAGAATGACAGCCTTAAAATAAAGTCTTGATTAATGCTAGTGTGAGAGATAGCTCATGTCTTCACCTTCTCGAGATTCATAGACTGCAACGTCAAATCCTCGTTTGGCAAGGAAGCAGGCGTTCAGTGATCCAACCTAAATTGACAGGGTTAGAATAAGAAATAGATTACTTATGACAAAATGATTCCAAGTTTTTGGATATGTACCATGTTAGTACCATTTTGTACACTGAAATATATTGGAGTTCAATGCAAATACTACTATATTGTGGTAGACTATACGAAAATGGCAATCATTTACCATAATATGTTACTAAGTATGATTCAGTCACAGTACATTTTTGTATAAGAGTGTTAAAACAGGGTTTTAGAGCATCTGAAAAGCTAGCAATGACCTAAGTTTTCCTTATAAACTTGTACTTAACTACAAAGCATATTAAGGAAAGATGAATTAAAGAGATAATGTAGAGCTGAAGACTTTTTGATGATTTTACTTTAATCATTTTATTTAAAATAGCTATATAAAAGGGTACTAATGAACTTTCTCAGGCCAGGGCTTTGCACTGGCTGACCATCACAGGTCTAAACAAACAATATATTATTTACAGACAATATTCTTGTGCTTTGTGCCAAGTGCAGTATTATTATTATTTTTTTTATCATCAATAATTTTTAAGTCACTCCCTTAAGCATGAGATCAGAAGATCAAACCATTAAAGGAGGAAACATTTACCTTAAAGTTGGTTTATGCAACTATAAATATGGAAGGATTTTCCGGACTGTTTTCAAAAGGAATTGCAAATTGTATTTTCAATTGCGTTTTCCACATGTGGGCGCATAAATTGTGACATAATCCAAATGCAATTGCAAATCTTGCATTACAGTTTGCATTTTCGCTTTCGCGAACGCACAGTGACTGCCACATTTCAAATGAAAAAGCAAAGTCCATTTGCAACTGTATTTCCCATGTCTTACGAG
>JAFVLL020029969.1:0-12994 GCA_021397915.2 Tor tambroides
ATTTTTCTCCAAAAAAAAAAAAAAAAAAAAAAGACAAGAAAAATCTCATTCTTTGGATCGGGTTCTCTTTGTCTACTTTCAGGACTTATGTGAAAATCTAATGATGTTTTGCATCATATTTATGCAGAAATATAGAAAATTGTAAAGGGTTCACAAACTTTTAAGCAGCACTGTATGTTGATTGTGTTTTAAGGTATGTGTAGTGTAGGAGCATGTATAACAACATTGAAGGACTTATTGAATATTAAGATTGTCCTGAATGGAGGACACTTAGGCCCGGTTTCACAGACAGGGCTTAGACTAAGCCAGAATTAGGCCATAGTTCAATTAGGACATTTAAGTAATTTTTATAAACGTGCTTAGGAAAAAACATTACGGGTGTGCATCTTGAGACAAAACAAAGGCACTGATATATTTTAAGATCAGTCATTGCAAGTTTCTTTCAGTTGAATCAGCTCAGACTTACATTTTAGTCTAGGACTAGGCTTAAGCCTTGTCTGTGAAACCGGGGGTTAAAGAATAAACTCAAGCAAGGTCAAAAAGACTTTTGTAATTCTAGTACAAATAGAGCTCAGTTTCAAAAGTGAAATAAAAGAAAAATCAAGGCCTTCACATGTTCTCACAACATTCACTAACATTTTTAGTTATGTAAATGTTGGGACAAAATGTTCTTAAATGAATGTTTATGGAACGTTCTTATAACTTTGATATATGTTCTCATCACATTCAGAGAACACATTTTTATATCAACACTCTTGGAATGTCCTTATGATGTTATTTATACTTTACAAACGTTCTCTTAATGCTGAGAGAAAATGTTCTTAGAGCAACATTCTCGGAATGTCCTCATGATGTCTTTTGTACTTAAATATTCTAAAAAATGTTCTTGTAACCTTTAAACATTCTAATCACAACAGTTTGTTTTATATATTTTTACTGGAGAGAGAAAAAAAAAAAAAAAAGGGTTCACTTGCTGACTTAAATTTTTTTAACTATAATTAAATTGGTTGCACAAGCTACTTCAACTAAACCAGTTCCAAATTTGAGGTTGATATCTTAAAAAAATAAATAAATTAATTAATTAATTAATTTGGGTGCAGTATCAAATATTTCACTGGATGAAAATGGTCACTTTATTGTAAGGTCCAATTCTTGCTATGAACTGAATATTAACTAAGACTAATTACTGCTTATTAGATAGTAAGGTAGCTGTTAAGTTTAGGTATTGGTTAGGATTAGGGATTTAGAATATTGTCATGCAGAATATGTGCTTTAAGTACTAATAAATAGCCAATATGCTAGTAATATGCATGCTAATAAGCAACTAGTTAATAGTGAAAATTGGTCCCTAAAATAAAGTGTTATAAAAATTGTTTACTGTATTAGTAATTCCATTTTTGCCTTGGTAGGATGTTAGGTTAGGATTCGGGTTAGTAGAATAAGTTGATGCACTTGCAAAGTTACTTATAGTCAGCAAATATTAAGTAGACAGTCTACTAATACTCTAATGACTACTAGTTGACTTGTAAGTGGACAATCAGAATCAAGTGTTCCCACTCTATGCCCTTGAAATGCAACATTTCCATTGAAATCAATGGATTGTCAGTGTAAACTCCATTGTGCGGGTGCTCTATGAATGATCAAAGCTGTCTGTCCTGTCACTCCCTGTGATGTGAACTGCGGCCTGTCAACGCAGGCGTCGGTGACCATGATGAATCGCGGCCACCCTTGATCATGCTTTTTGAGGGTGTGAATACACACACACACAGGCCCCGGGGTTCTGTGAGATCATTTAGGAGAAGACCTTCCTGTTAAATTACTATGAAATTAAATCATAATTAAAACGAATAGACTCCCCAAGCGTAGGAACATTTCAGAGATGAAACAGATATTTTAGATAGAGGAGAAAAGGGCAAAAAACATATAATCACACTTGAATTAAATGAAATTATTAAAGGTATGCATTATTTATGAATGAATATAAGGTATCATATAAGTGTGTACTATTAGAAATGAACTCTTAAAATCCCCGCTAACAAATTTGTTTAATGATACGAACATATATACATATATATATTTCAATATATAAATGTTTTTATAAATTAAATTATAAAATAAGTTACTTGTTAGTTTTTGTTTTAATGTTAGTTTTAAGTATATTAACAATAACCTTATAGTAAATTTCTTTATGCTACTTGTCACTTGTCAAATGGCTTTATTACATTTTTCTGATTTTATTGATCATATATATATCATATATAAATTGTGATCATTGATTACTTAATTATTGAATTAACTGTGCAATGTTTGGTCATCCTAATCTTAAATTAAATAAGATATATATATTTTTTAAATTATGATTATTTTAATCACTTATTTTCATATTTTAAGACTGAAAATCTGAGTCAGGAACAATGGTAAAACAATAAAATCTGACTAAAGAGCTCTGAAAAGTAGCAAACATAAGTTCTAAATACTTATAATGCAAAAATGGGAATCTGCTATTGTAATAAAAATGCAACATAAAACTGCCTGTAGTTGAAGAATCACCAATGAGCTCAACTTCATCTCGTTCTACATAAACTGGCAAATCCCAAGGTTAGAATGAGAGCACGGATGACTATAAATCAGCCAAATTTACATTAATTCAATTATCTGACCTGAAGCGGGAAACATGTTTATCCATCATGAGACAAACTCGAATTCCCTTCTCGCCTCAATTCCATTTCACTTTTCAATGGGAAAACATCACCTTGAAGAAGAATAACCAGCAGCACCATGGATGTGTAGGACAGAAAACAAAGATCACTGCATTTTAATAATTCAGCACAGTGTTGCATAATGGAAAGAAACATGAACATTTACTAGAAAATGATGTCGACTTGCATGGATCCTGTTTTAAAATCAAAAGAGCAAGTTGAGGCAGCCATTCCCTCTTGAGTACGTTTGACAGCAGATGAGAAAAAATACAAACAGCCGTTCTTTTCTTTTTTTTCCCCTCACCTGTTTTGACTCTATAGATGGCTCTGCCCGATATGCAAATGGCAGCCATGTCTGAGGAATCACTTTGAAAGATAATTGAAATACTCCTCTGGGTCGATACAGTTCACCGATCACATAAGCAGCTTGAAACAAAGCTATATTTTCCATGGTTCCCGGAGCACTTGAGGGTGGATGATTGTTTGATATCTCCTGATAGAGCGCACGGCTGTCAGAGTCCCCCAGTTCATGTTCAAGGAAAAGCTGAAAACTAGTTTTCTTTCCCATATACAAGTATTTCTTTGAAATAGGAGGTATATAAAAAGAATAGCCTTTAGCTTACATTAGAATCCAACTGAACCACAATTATCAGCTTGTACTATGGACAAAATAGTGAAGACATTCACAGATTTATTAAATTCTAGCAACTTTCTCAAAACTAATTAAAGCGTGCAATCAAACACACTGACAAACCATGATCTGCTACTTGATATTGTTCATCAGAGGAAATTCTCATTGCACTGTAAGAGAAAAAAAAACATGGGCAAACCGAGGGAAAAACCAATACAGAAGTTCCTTCATATTAACACAGTATAGTGTAATTATTTTTATGGACTTTTCTAAGAGTTTCCTCAGAGTGTTGAGCACATTTTATTGATTAAAACAATGTATACTACAAGAAGAGTAATTCATATTTTTGGTTCAATTTCCTAAAAGAGAAAGACTATAATATTGTAAATAGGTACATTTAGTGAGTAAAAATGGTTTAAAACAAAGAAATGCCAGATTTTTAAAATGACACCTGCCCAATGATTAGAGAACATTCTGGCAAAGTTATGAACAAACGTTCTTCTCCTGTAACGATAATAGCACATTTGTTCAAAGTCATCTGGTCTTTAATAATGTTCTCAAAACATTAGCACAAAACATACATCATTCACGGATCATTTTTTTTTCCCCAAAATGTTTTAGTCGAAGGTTCATCTAACGTTATGTTACTACTTGTTTCAGAAAGTTCAAAAGTGACATTCCCATAATGTTTGCGAAATGATAAATAATGGAATGTTCCCTTTGTTGGTATAAAGCATTTTAAAAAGTGATATTTTAAACATTCAGAAATAATGTTTTCATAATTTAATGGGAATTTTCTTAGAACATTTTGTTTTTGTTAGCTGGCAAAAAGTTTTAAATTGGGGCTTATGGTTCCAATGTTATTTTAGTATTATTGAGACACTATTACAGTTTTGTTAATATTTTTAATTTTTTTTTATATTTTCTGCTTTCATTTTAATTTTAGATAAAGTTTTAGTAATTGTTGTGTTTTGTCATTTAGTTTTTTTACATGACTGAATAGTTTATTTTTATTTCAGTTTTAGTTGTTTTAGTGCAAGTTAAACTAAATTAGAACTTAAATATTCAAATTTTATTGCAGTTAACATTTATTTTATTTCCAGTAACACATTTTCAAAACGTTAGTCAGATTTAACTATTATCAGCCTGTATAGTTTGTAGAACTATATATTCTGGGTAATGCAGAATATGCTTCTATTTAATAAAAACTGTGTTTGAACGCTCTACATGTTGATCAGACAGTCTCTACCTGTCTAAGTCTGCCTTTCTTGGCCACAATAATCTGCAAAGTGCACAAGACTTTTTGCTGACAGTCTGGTTATGCGAGACTAAACATGACCCTAGACTTACAATGACGATGTTGCACCTTTTTCAGTATAATGCAATTCATACAGGAATACAAAACAGCATTACTATGCATAATCATTTATTAAAAGTGCCATAATGTATAATTCACATCTACAAATGTTTTCTCTGTCGCATAATAGAACGTGTCTCACAATAACAAACAACCCTGAGTTCAGAGACGCACAGCTTCCCCAAAATAGCTTCCTCTAAAGTGTGGCCTACCTTTTGGTATCTAGTTTCTATCTGTGTGGCGAGTAAAGACGTGTGGTAGCAGGATGGGCGCGTGCTTTGCTGTACTGTATAGTACCACGCGGCCTGCTGAAGACCAGCCTGCCGGATAAGTGGTCTCAATGGGACCAGGTTGAGCTCGTTCCCGTTCTCTCTGATGAGAGCTCAGGTTGTGCGGTCGGCCCTGGACGTGAGCGCACCGGGACGCCTGGGGGATTCAGTGCTTTCCCTGATGGATGGTCTGGAATCCTTTGCGACGCCGCAAACGCGTATTCGAAGTGCCACGTTCTTCAAAAGCATGGACGTGGAGCTTTGTTTGGGGAAAGTGTAGCTTCCCAGATTAGATCGCTCAAGGGTTTGTTGTAGTGCAAATGGCTCTAAATGAGACAGGAACATGTCTTGGCTACTGTCTTCCAGACCTCTGAGATTCGGCCTAAAATAAATGCTGCAATTTCCTCTGTCGTCACAGTCCTGCATACTGAGCTAAAGTAAGACTTCCAGCTGTTGTATGTGTGCTTCGTTTATGTCAACTTCTCAGCTGTTTGCCATGCAATAGCTCAAGAGACCAGAGAAGTGCTAGTTACTCACAGAATCAATGCAATGTGTGTTACATACTGTATTACAAGTTGGTGTGCAACTATGAAATCACACTTGTCTTATAAGTCTTTTGTTTAAAAAAAAAAAAAAAAGATTAACATGCAAGAAAATGTGCATTTAAATTCTTTAAAATTGTAGTTATTTTTAAACCATTCATTTATTGATTGATTGATTGATTGATTGATAGATAGATAATAACTACTTATGTGATGCTACATTGCATTCAAAACCCACTTGGATTAAAAATGTGAGGGTAGCTTAACCAGCAAGACTTGGTGAACGGGGCAGTGCCTCAGTTCAACCAATTATTATAAATTTTTTTATTTAGATATAGAATTTAGATCATTCTAAATCATGTATCAAGAAATATAGACATAAAATTGCACTTCTGTAGCAAAACATCAGCCTTGACATTTTGATACTAACTACCTGTGGGATTTAAAATCCACTTTTTACGTGGGAGTTAACTAGGATAACCCGCAAAACTTACTTGGTAAGCTAGCTTGGTAAACCGAGCAGTGGCTTTGTTCAACCAGTTATTTTTTTATATATGTAATTAATATTCAAATTACATATATTCATTTTGATTATTTTAAATCATTTATCAAGAAATATGGACATACAATTTCATTTTTTTTGTAGTATCGACACTATCAGATTTGAGTTAACTAGCTAAACCAACTTGGTAAACCGGCCAGTGTCTTAGTTTAATCAATTAATTTCTGTAATTTAGATTTAGAATTTAGAACATTCTAAACAATGTATCAAGAATATGAATACAAAATTGCATGTATTTATTTATTTATTTATTTATATAGTAGAATGCTAAAATCAGCTTTGACACTGTGATATTAACTCTGAAGTCACGCTTAAAAATGTGAGGAAGTTAACCAGCTTAACTGGCAGGACTTACTTGGTAAATCAGTTTGTAAACCAGGCAGTGCTTCAGCTTCAGTTCATTATTGTCTGCATGTAATTTAGATTTAGAAATTAGATCATTTTAAATCATTTATCAAGAAATATGGACAAATATTTACAGTAAGTGCCTGTCATTGTTCCAGTATGATTCTAAAAATAAGTCCATGTTTCTATGTTGCATTTCATATAGAAGATGCAAGAACTATTTATGTGGATCCGTATATGAGAACTTTGATGTACATACATAATTTTAAATTATGCATCAAAAACAAGCAATGTCAATTATTAATTGGAGGCAAGAAATGTAAAGAATTTCACATTTTTATGTCATGTTGTGCATTAATGGGTGTTGAAGTGGCTCTTAATGTGTCTCAAAACTAACACCACATTTTTACATTTACATGTGTATCTTAATCATAGTGCCAGATTTTGGATATTTTTATTTAATTTGACATTGAAACACAAAAATCTATCATTATTTAAGACAGACAGTCAAAAGATGCTAATTAACTCACTCTCAACCATAAAAGTTCCATTTTGAACCAAAGACATTTTACAGACAAAACTTTAAGCTCTACAAAAAGCTTTTTACTCTCCAGTTTCTTTGAAAACCATCTATGCTGGTGCTTTAAAGAATTCACAAACAAATACATCAATAGTACACAAAGTCAGGCCTGTGGGCCAAATCTGGCCCCCCATGAGCTTATCAGTGGCCCCCTACCACAATCCAGGCTTCTTTTGAGGATTCAGACAACAAACTAATGCTCCAGTTCTGCATGCAAGAGCATTTTGAGAATTGTTCAAGGAACAGTTCACCCAGATAACTCACCTTCAGGCCATCCAGGATGTAGATGATTTTGTTTCTTCATCAGAACTGATTTGGAGAAATGCAGCATTACATCACTTGCTCACAGTGAATGGGTGCCGTCAGAATGAAAGTCCAAACAGCTGATAAAAACATCACAATAATCCACAAGTAATCTACACCACTCCAGTCCATCAATTAACCTCTTGTGAAGACAAAAGCTGTGTGTTTGTAAGAAACAAATCCACCATTAAAAGTTTTTAACTTAATGCTAAATTTCTCCAAATCAGTTCTGATGAAGAAACCAACTCATCTGCATCTTGGATGGCATGAGGGTGAATACATTTTCTGCGAAAGTTCATTTTCAGGTGAACTATTCCTTTAAAACATATTTCTTTCTAAACCACTAATCCTAAATAACTCCATCCAATTACTACGAGAGCATCATCCCTACAGTGCAGATGAATTTGCTTGCCTTCTTAAAACAGCAAAAGAAAACATTTTCTTCCAGCAAAAACCAAGGGTGAGCGTGACACGCTTTGGGAAAATGGCTCTCCAGTTTCAATAGCAGCTCACCAAGCAGAAACTGATTTAATAAAGTCACCGATGTGAGAAATTTAACTACCTTTGGAGTGCAGCGCTGTTTACTTGAGTTCATACATTGCCGGATCCGAAGTGCGGCCCTCGGGACGAGATCACAAGGGAAGTTTCATTAGAATTGCATTAATCGAGAAACTGCAGCCATATGGCTCATATTTAGTCCACTGATATCAAATATAATGCTATTTTTGTGCATTTAGTGGGTTTTGAACAACTTAGCATCCAAGATACTAAATGAAGCATTATTGTAAACTTCTGGTTATCTTAAAGTGTGCTGCTTTTTCACAGCATCATCTCATGATTTTTTGTTCATATAGAGCTGCACGAACACTTGGATAATTGAGGCAGGTGATTCCACCCACTGGCTAGATAAATGTAAGAACATTAATTGATCTGGCTAATTCATAAACTGTGATGGTCTTCTTCTCAGCAGTTAGCGGCTGATTTCGCGTCTGGCAGTTCATTATAAAGATCATTGGCTTCTTGCTTTCTGTAACTCTGCAATTAATCACATCAGTGCCTAATTACAATGCTAATTGATGTGTAAAATCACAACTCATTTCACTCATAGGCAGCTTCAGATTGCCCATAATTTAAATTAATCATATTATATTCATATTTCTAGACTTTAAAAGACCAACGAGAGAGAAATGCACCTTGTTAGCTTGCAATGAATTTTCATTTTTTTAAATATATATATGAACAGTTAAAAATAGAAGCACAGTTTTGAATATTTGAAAATAACACGGATGAAACAAAAATGATTGCTGAACGTCTGCTGCTGTTGTTTAAAATAATATATTTCTAATTGATCTCAATAAAAAGCATACTATACATTAAGCAAATTTTAAATTAAAATTCAATTAAAATCTAAAAAAACCCTGATAGATAAATAATAATTACACAATATTTTTGCCTTGCGGAAATCATGCATGCATGTGCAATTTTGCCAATCTTTTACCCATTATAAAACATTTCTCCTTTGTCAAGACAGGGAAAGTGCGATAGAAGTATCCAGTAAAGTATTCGGCTCACCTGCTTTCAGAGCTGAATGATTAAAAGTTTACGAATCAGCCGAAGTGATTGAAAACCCAGTGGAGCCCGTGATCTAATGGAAGATTGAATTCCATATCAATCTGAACCAGGGTTCACAGACGTGTGAATAGGAGAGCGTTTTTGCTCCTGCTACAGCTCTATATTTTTTGTCCTCATTCAACAGGACTAATAACTTCCCAAAATGTTCACAATGCATATCTATTGAAAGGAAAAACCTGGAAGAGTTACAGCAATATTTTTAGATTAAATGTAAACAAAGGGTTAGATTACAGGCTTGACATCACAGCATTGGTTCTTGTATGTCTGATAACCAAATGCAATCCCAGCAAAAATACATTCTAAGAAGGTTTTGTGCTAATGTTCCTAAGTTAAAAAAATAAAATAAAATAATATATATATATATATATATATATATATATATATATATATATAAAATATTAAGGAAACATTCCATTTATTATTTTGCAGGCTTTATGAGAATGCTACATTTGAATTTTCTCCAAACCATTTTAGACAAGTCCAACTAAAACCTTCCATAAGCTATGTAAAAATAATTTTTGTTCTAACATTTTGAGAACATTGTTAACTTTTTATCCGCCAACATAAAAAAAAAACAAACAAAAAAAAACTTTTCAGCTACAGCCAACATTTTTGATAATTTTCACAAAAATTTCTGGGCCCCCAGAATATTTACTTGTATGAATACCTGAACATGCAGTATGTCAAAAGAAAGAATAGGACCTCTGCTTTTAAACAAACAAAAACATTTTATTCATGCTTCATGCATTTCTTTACTACAAAAACCATGGTTAAACTTTGTTTAGTGTAGCAAAATTTGTGGTTACCATGGTTTAACTGTAGTAACCATGGTTTTATTTGTAGTAAGACCATGGTAAATTTTCATAAGGGACACCCCCAAAGCTTGACAGTCCTAAACCACTTCCTGGCTCATCATTTCATTCGGTAACGTCAGGTTTTGATTTATATGCTGTTTAATGTTTGATGATTGCATTATTTTATATATACATATATTGTATACTTTTGCATCTGCTTACATACTCAATAACTTGTTTCTGCTTCTTCTTCACCATGTTTTGATCTGGAGATTCAGTACTCTTTCTGAAGATGTGTAATAGCGCCTCCTATGGTATAACAGCGAAAAACACGGAAAGCTGGAAAATTCCGTCAGCAGCAAGGAAAGAGTTAAAGACAAGATAATTTGGAATCAATGTTCTATTAATGTTACTGAAAGAGTGTTTGTTCATAACTTTGATAAAACGTTCTGAGAACGTTCCCTGTTAGCTGGGATACACATAGAGCTTTACAAGTAGGAGAAAACACAGCCACAGCCACAGCCGGCCACAACATGTGGATCAAAACAAGGGTCGATGACCTACAGACCATTACAACAGCGTTTTGATAAGAATTCATTTCTAATTACCATGCATCACGGAGCGCGTAATGATGGAGAACGAGATCGCCCTGAGACTGTGATTAGAGGAACCTTGATGAGATGATAAAAGAGAAATTCAATCTTAATTAACAGAGGCCCCTTCATTAGTTCCATTAGTTCTTATTATAGTTCTATCTCATTTTGGGTTTGATGCTCAAACAACACAGATATTCTGCCCCATAATTACATCAACTAATATCTTCAGAAGTGCTTTTGCATTTCTGTATTTTTAGCTTCTAGCTTGCCACTTTTTGCTAGTTAGCCGTTTTAATGAATATGTGTTTTGCTAATGTGATTATTCCAGCTAATGAAATGCATTATCGAGTATATGTTACCGTTAGTGGCTTGGTTTACGCGACACCCTCATTTAATGCGAGCTTTCATGTCAACAACACATTGTCATGCTAATTGTGTTATGCTAATACAAGCACCGTGTCCAAACAAACATTTTTTACCTTTTTATAGTAAAGCAAAACAGATTTACTGCTTTTGTTCAGTTTGAACATATTTACATGAACTCTTACATGTCAGATAGCAAAGCCCCTATAGTCTTCATCTGCAGTCTAATTACTGATATACAGTGTTTTGTTTGTCATTGTTCATGTGAAAGTGAAATGCGTGATGGGAATGGTCACTTACTACCTACTCCACATGACAGCAATGTACAATAATTAAAATGCATATGTAGGACTCGGTGGTTTGATATTGTGTACCACGCACAGCAGGAACCCATACAGCCAGTTAAAAAAAAGCCAAAATATATTTTAAAATATATGAAGCTCAATTAATATATTTTCAAATATATTTTAGAAATAGAAAATATTTAAACCTTTATATACCAAAATTTATTTAAAAATGTAATTTAGGGGCAATCAATCAATCAACCAATCAATCAATAAATGATACTAAATAAATATAAATACTATATAAATACTACATAAATGTGATAGTTATTCATATATATTTCATATATTTGATTTTATTTACTGCTAAATTGTATTCAAATTTGTAATATGTTCACACATGTTATAAACAACAAATAGTTTTTCTTCAAATGTGATATATGTGAATATATGTTCTTGGATTAATATATATAGAGAGAGCAATATATGGAATATATTAGATGTTGTTAAAAATGTAATATATGACATAATATATAATTTTGAAATATACTCTGAAATATATTTTTAAAAGAAATTGTCAAAAATATCTTGGTAGAAAATGAGAATCTCATCAACAAATATTTGCGGCAGTGCAGCATTTTGGCGTGCATCTCTTCACTTGTGGTAGCGCTAATGCTACAGTAAATGTCCTGACACAGCAGGCCTGTCAGCTGCAGTTTATACAGACACTTTATGCCACTCACAGTCCATCTGAGCAAATAAATCTCTAGAATCTGCGCTCCAAATACAATACCACAAATTTTCTATGGAAATGTCACCTGTACAACTGGGCTAGTAAATTGACAGTCTATTCTTATCTACCTTTTTTTTTACCCTGCAATTTGTTTACAATGTGTTCTTCATATAATGTAGAGCACAGCATGTTGAAATTACTATAATTATGATTTTCCAGCTTTTAAGAACATTAATGTCTTTGTCAAACTTGACCATGATTTTGTGCAGCGCGGTTAATTTTAGCCAATATTACTTGGTGTCCTTTCTTTATTCTTCACTATTTTCTCAACGTTTGGAAGTGAATTAACAGCAAAGATGCAAATGGATCCATTTCGGCATTCTGAACGTTGCTATAGAGACAAATTATTTCTGAGTTAGAGGACATGAACGGCTCAGAGTCAAATCTGAGAGTTGTCATCTTGTAATTATGATAAATCCAACATGACATAAATACAGCATTAGATCTGTGAGTAGACATGTTTTCAGTGTAAGCTGTGTTAAAGCCTCTTCAAACCAACAGCAACATGGTTTAATATGGAATATTAAGTCAGAGTATTATATGTATATATCATGCCTTTTCACATTGATTTATCTTACTTTCTCATTATATATACATACTTACCTATCACGCTTTTACAGGATTTTTGTTGTAAAAGATGTATATACTGACAACCAATTTGACAAGTTTTTAAAATTAACAAAATTAATTAATTTTATATTTTAAATATTTAAAAAGAAATTATCTATAATTGTTTATTTAATTTATGAACAATAGTATTTATAATATTATTTATCATATATAATATTAGTTATAATATTTAATTTAGAAATAACATGAATTATGAATATAAATATATTTTATGAATCCCTTAATAGAAATTACTGCTCAAATAAAACATAGATTCTAAAAAATACAAACAAACACATTTTAAAATGCAATAACTGTCAGTACATAGAAAAAACTACCAAATTGTAAAACTCTCTCTCTCTCTAAATAAGTTATACTGTATATAACTTCTATAAAATGTATATAGTTTATAAATTGATATCATATATATAATTTATATAGATACATCTGTAGTCATGACTTCTTGACTCTGCTTGTTTGTTGACGCTTACGGCTTTTATATTTCTGTTTTGTTGTAATATCTTGTTTTGCTCGGTGTGAATTGGCCTTTGGTCAGAATAAACTCAGGAGGAAACGTCTCGGTTACGTATGTAACCCTCGTTCCCTGAAAGAGGGAACGGAGACGTCACGTTGGT
>JAFVLL020029971.1:0-16219 GCA_021397915.2 Tor tambroides
GTGTTTCATTTGGGTTCAATATACCATCCCTGTGGCTCAGTGGTAGAGCTCTCAGCTGCCACACCAGAGACCCGGGTTCAAGGCCGGGTCTGACAGAAACAATACATTTTATATTTATTGCAAAATATCCATATTATGCATGCAAATAATGCATGACAAGGTTCCACATTCCACATCCGTATTTCACCAGGAATTCTGATGTTAAACAATTATTTACAAAAGTTGAACTAATGCAGTCTGATGGCAGCAACAGCTTCGAATTATTCGAACAGCTTTAATTATTAAAAATCACTTCTCTGGAGAAAACAAATGGGATTTGTTCTTCTGGAACAGTCTGTTGTGCTCTCTTGACTTTTTAATCTATTGGCTCTTTTATTCAAAGGCGGGACTTTCTTTCTCCTGTTCATAGTAACATCCAGGTTAATATATGCGGTCTTTGTTTCAGTGGAGTTTGATTCTTTAAGCATGAAAATACAGAGTTAGAATCAACATTTCTAGACTTGTGCATCATCTCAGGTTGACTTTTCCTTTCTCTGAAGACATGATTTTGCCAAAGGCAGGTGTCTTAGAAGGCAGCACACATGGTATCAGAATTATTGTAAATATGAGTTGTAAACTGGACATGAACGGCTTCTCAAGTCATATTTACAACAGGGAAATGCAGAGATACCTGTTTTCTGAGTTTAAACATGGCGGAGGAGGAAACCATTCCTGCAGTGGCTGTTAACTTTCATTAGTTTTTCCCACAACATCTGCTTTGCTTTCTCTTGGCATTACAGTCATGCATATAAATAATCATTTGATGCATATTCTGTGTGTTTCACTGAATGAAAACAGCATTTGTTTGACTGAAACTTCTAGATACTGCGTTGAATGTATGTGAGTAATGTTTATATGACTGTCAACGTATGAGACGCTACATTTTACTCAAAATCCACTGGATATTGGTTGAATATTTTCAGGCTTTAATAATTTCCTCTTTGATTTCCGCTCTTTGTGAAAACAAAGCGCTTGAACAGGACAAACTCGTAATTAGGACTTCAGGGAGAAGTTTCCTCATTCCTGACCGACTGGACCAGTGAGAAAACACACAAACACACCCATCAGAGCCTGAGGATGAGGATGATGAGGAGGATGATGAACGCAGCTATTGTCTCAGAGATTCCACAGAAACAAAGCCTCGTGATTCTCATCTCGTTTCTGGTAATTACAAGTTCATGTGAAAACAAGAACGTCCTACACATCATAAAATGGGATTTACAGTAATTATATAAATAACACCGCTGCTATTATAAAGCATGATTGCCGGTCTTCAGCTCGTACACAAACAGAACCTGATATAGAAAGAAAGAGCTTGGAAAATCATGATGGTTTACCGCTGTCAGGAGGAATCACATTCTCCTTGATCTTCACAGATCAACGGCTTCATTGTGCTCTGAAAACGTACAAAACAAAGAAAATCATCACATGACCTCATTTACATATCAGCGTCACATGACCTCATTTGCATGTCAGTTGACCAGTCCGGTCACATGGAGGAAGTGGGATCGATACTATTATTGTTTGATGAGTTTATCATGACGAGGCTATTATTGAAGGAAGAGCAGATTAAAACTACTGAACCGGACAGAAAGCCCTGTTACTCATTCCACACGTGAAGAGGCGTTTACATCGAAGGCCTGAAGCAAAAAATAGTCAAGAAAAAAACAATTATGACCTCAGAGAGAAAACGATATTACACAGCGCTGCATCTCAATGAAAAAAAATCCTGCTAATTTGCAAAGAAACCCCAATCTGATGATGCTGAGTTCAAAAGATCAATACATTCCCATTGCTTTCAGTTTTGTCACAAAATAAGAATACAGAAGAATCAAATTCAAATGTCAAAAGTTTCTGCTTTAATGACAACAGGTGGATTCAAATATATCATTTCAATTAAAATCTGCAAAGGAGTGGAAAAATATGTTCAGATGTTATATTTAATGTCAAAGAACTTTGTGTATCAATGTTTTTCACTGTAAAAAATGTTGCTGCAATTAGTTGTAACAACATAAAATTTGTTAAGATAACTTAAATATCCAAAGTAACTAAAGTTAAGCAAACGTATCATTTAAAGTCAAGCATGAACACTTACTTTTTTAAGTTGAAAACACATTAATAGTTATTTTAATGTTGTTATAACTAATCATGGAAAACCTTGTTTGCATTCATCATTTTAACCTTGAAGTCAGAGTCACATGTGAAAATGGGCTCAGATTCAGACAGGAATCATGTTTTTCTGCTGATTTAGGGAGAACAGACATCTTCATCGCACAAAGCAAAAATCCATCATATTTTGTAATGAAGTGTGATGTGAAAGAGCAAAACGGACCTGAAGCAAAAAACACCTGTCAGGCAAAAAATAGTCAAGAAAAACCAAATCCTGACTTCAGAGAAGAAAAGGATATTACACAGCACTGCATTTCAATAAAAAATCCTGCTAATTTGCAAAGAAACCCCAATCTGATGATGCTGAGTTCAAAAATATCAATAAGTTTCCATTACGTTCAGTTTTGTCACCAAATAAGAATGAAGACTCAAATTCAAATGGCAGTCAAATGTCAAAAGTTTCTGCTTTAATGACAAAAGTATTCAAATATAACTTAATGTCAAAGAATTTTACAGACACACGAGTTTATGAATATATTTTCCAAAATTTGTTCTGATAACTTAAATATCCAAAGTAACTCAATTTAACTAAACTTAAAGTCAAGCATGAACACTTACTTTTTAAAGTTGAAACAAAACGTTATATCTTATTTTAATGTTGTGATTAATCGCAGCTATCATTTTTTACAGTGTTGATGAAATCTGTGATTTTCTGTGGCTGCAGTAAAAGCAGAAAACCTTCTTTGCATTTTCTCCTGCCATCATTTTAACCTTGGAATCAGGCACCACATGTGAAAATGGGCTGCAATCCACCTCAGATTCAGACAGGAATCGTGTTTTTCTGCTGGTTTAGAAAAGAATACAAGACTTGTAGCAAAAATGCTACAAAATGCATCATACTTTGTAATAAAGTGTTACATGAAAGAGCAAAACAGACTGTTTTTGGAACGAGCAGCTCAGAATAGTTAAGAAACAAGCTTTGGGTTTCATTCAGCACATTTGCTGCAGGCCCATGTAATAAATTGATTATATAATTTAAAAGATGCCATAAATGAGGCCTTTAAGAGCTGAACACAGTGGGAAACCGCAGCCAAACAAACAGCAGCGTGTCTCTGAGAACTTGCTGTTCCATGTTTGTGCTGTGCACTTCCTGTAGAGCTACTTCCTGTTTGGACAGGCCTGATGGGCATTGTGCTGGAGTCGCCCACATGAAAAAATACTATAGTAATTTATAGTAAATACTATAGTGTTTTTGAACCATACTATAGTAAAGTGTATTATATTATAGTATTTACAACACTTTGTTAATGAATGCTACAGCATACTGTAGTATAGTGAACTGATAAACTCTAATAAATACTGTAGTATACTTTAGTTTTTACTACAGTAAACTGTAGAGTATTGTAGTATAATATAGCCTATAGTTGTAGAAAATTTAGTACAGTATTGGGTAAAGTCATTTGTTTATACTACTATAGTTGTTATATTACCACTGCAACTATAGAATTACCACAACAAATTAATTCAAGTACTTTACTATAGTATGGTTCAAAAACACTACAGTATTTACTATAAATGACGATAGTATTTTCATTTCATAGAGCTAATGATAACCACAAAATAGATTAAAAAAAAACTTACACTACAATATGACACACATCAAAAAATACTATAGTCATTTATAATAAATACTACAGTGTTTTTGAACCATACTATAGTAAAGTATATTATACTGTATATATTAAAGTATTTACAACACTATGTTAATGAATGTTACAGCATACTGTATTATTAACTATAGTGAACTGATAAACTCTAATAAATACTGTAGTATACTTTAGTTTTTACTACAGTAAACTGTAGTGTGTTGTAGTATAGTATAGCCTATAGTTGTAGAAAACTTAGTACAGTATTGGGTAAAGTAATTTGTTTATATTACTATAGTTGTTGGTAACACTTTATTTGAAGGTGTCCATAATAGTAAGTACTTTGTATTTAAGTACTTAGTAGCAGCCGTTGTACTTACATGAAACAAACTGTACTTACCATGTAACTAAGTTATGGAACAGCCTGTACTTAGAGTTTGTAATTATATACATGTAAGAGGCAGTTACTGTTACACATATGTAACAGACCGAGTCTGTTACACAGCTAATTATGCAACCAAAAGATTGTTACATGTGTTGCAGACATTACACAATGTAATTATAAATGTAAGTACACAGACATAAGCTACTTAAAATAAAGTGTATCAAGATTGTACTTAAGTGTACTTCATGTGTATCTATACTGTACACCTTATCCAGCTGCACCTTAGTTTGATTTAACCCACCAGTACACAGCTTAAATACATGTAATACCTTTCTATTTACATTAGAATTACAGAATATTACACAGGCATAAGCTACTTAAAATAAAGTGTATGAAGAATGTACTTAAGTGTACTAGTAGCTGTGTAACAGACTCGGTCTGATACATATGTGTAACAGTAGTTGCCTGTTACATCTACATAATTACAAACTGTAATTACAGGCTGTTCCATAACTTAGTTACATGGTAAGTACAGTTTGTTTCATGTAAGTATAACGGCTACTACTAAGTACTTAATTAGGTAATTACTCTGTATTATGACACCTTAAAATAAAGTGTTACCTAGTTGTTATATTACCACAGCAACTATAGAATTACCACCACAAATTAATTCAAGTACTTTACTATAGTGTGGTTCAGAAACACAATAGTATTTATTATTAATGATGATATTATTTTTTCATGCTCTGCCAGCCAACACTCAGAACTGAGAGCCCATATTAATTTCTCTGCTCATCCATCACCTCATAACTGAGAGTCAACAGAGCGTTTGTGTGAATTCATTATGAGTGCAGGACTGTTTGTATGAAGCACAAGCGCTTGAGTAAGTAGGCTGGAGTAACTGATTGCATCCGCTGGGATCGAGTGAACGCTGAAAAGTGGGTGTGAGACGTCAGAATGCAGCCAGACCGCGTCTGAGTTTCCTAAAACAATGACTAAAGGCATATTTGACTATTGTTTAATGCTATCCAGAAACATAAGAGTGATGTCAGTGGAAAAGTCATTTTAGAGATGAACCATTTCCTTTTCAGGTTGTCAAGCACACTTTAACACTAATGCTGGTAACGCTTTATTTAGACACAGTCTGGTTTGAGTAACTTTGCAACTGCGTGTCAACTAGCGCTCATATCAGTTTGTTTTATATCTGCTAACACTCTTTTTGATGGTCCACCAACCAATATCACTGAGCTAATATTATAGTTTTTGTAAATATTTTAAAGTAGATTTTATTTATTTATTTTCTGCTTTCATGCTCATTTTAGTTAAGGCTTTAGTAATCTTATTGTGTGGTTTTTTCGTTTTTATTAGTTTTATTTTATTTTTTTCTTTATGTCTCTATATAGTTTTCTTTCATTTTTGTTTCAGTTGTTATTTGTTTATTTATTTATCTATATATTTATTAATTATATATAGTAGGCTACATCAAGTTAAACTAAATGAAAATTAGAAATGTTGCATTGGAAACTGAAATAAAATAAGTTTAAGTTTATATATATATATATATATATATATTTGATACTATTATAGTTAACATTTATTTTACTTAAAGTAAACTTACTATAAGTAACTTTGCAAGTACATGTCAGCTAGCAGTCATCAGAGTATTTGTTTGTTTAATATCTGCTAAACACTTTATTTTGATGGTCCACCAACCAGTAGTTTCTGTTAATATTTTCAAGTAGATTTTATTTTTATATTTTCTGCTTTCATACTCATTTTAGTTAGTGTTTTAGTAATTGTTTTGTGTGGTTTTGTCATTTTTATAACTTTTAGTTTTTGCATTTCTTTCATTTTTTATTTCAGTTGTAATTTTATTTATTTATTAGTAGGTTAAACTAAATGAAAATGAGAAATGTTGTATTGGAAACTGAAATAAAATAAGTTTTATATATATAGGAACAGTGAAGAGACAACAAATAACAAAGACCTTTTATTTAGGAAAATACTTCATAAATAGATTTACACAGTAGTTCATTATACAAACATTGTGGTAATAGTTCCTTCATATAGCACTGGTGTGTAGTGGCTGCTCATACATGACGTGTGTGTGTGTGCGTGTGTGTGTGTGTGTGAGTGTGTGTGTGTGTGTGTGTGTGAGTGTGTGTGTGTGTGTGTGTGTGTGTGTGTGTGCGTGTGTGTGTGTCTGGAAAGCAGAAGGGGGCGTGGCCATGACTCAGACAGACAGGAGGAAGCTGCTGTCATAAACATGTCAACAGCTCTGAAACAAACCTCTATTAATATCTGCGGTGATGATACGCGCTTCCCTCAACAGGGATTTCCTGTCTATCTTTATCTGCACCTGATATAGACACCAGGGTCAAACTTATTTCAGCTCCGGGCTGGAAATATCTAAAATAAGACCCGACCAACCAAACAAACCTCACAGCCGGTGTGTGTGTATATATGTGTCTCTGGAGCACAAAAGCAGTCTTAAATAACACAGGTATATTTGTAGCAATAGCCAACAATACATTGTAAGGGTCAAAATTATCCATTTTTCTTTTATGCCAAAAATCATTAGGATATTAAGATCATGTTCCATGAAGATATTTTGTACAGTTCCTACCAAAAATATATTAAAAGTTAATTTTTGATTAGTAATATGCATTGCTAAGAACTTCATTTGAACACCTTTAAAGGAGATTTTCTCAATATTTAGATTTTTTTGCACCCTCAGATTCCAGATTTTCAAATATTGTCCTATCCTAACAAACCATACATCAATGGAAAGCTTATTTATTCAGCTTTCAGATGATGCATAAATCTCAATTTTAAAAAAAATGGACCCTTATGACTGGTTTTGTGGTCCAGAGTCACATATGTGTGAGCTGAACCTGATCTCCAGTGAGAGAGACTGAATGAATAAATCATCTCAGCGAATGCACCGATAGGAAACTGAGCTCAACAACAGGAAAGCGACGCTGAGAGACGCTCTGCTGCAGGTGTTCCAGTAAAAACACTTCCTCCGGCCGATGAAATTCCTTCAGCTAATGCACAACATACACGACACAACCATATCAAAAACACACTCCTACAAACACATCTCGCTCTAGAAACCTCTCCAGTCTATCTGCTGATGCAGTTTTCACATTATGCATGTACACTACCAGTCAAAAGTTTTTGGACAGTAAGATTTTTAATGTCGTTTAAAGAAGTTTGACTGGTAGTGTACATTTCACTCCCATATTCACAAATCACAACCGATAAAGTGCGTGCATCAGAACGTGTAGTGTATAGCACAAAAACATGTTTTGTTTCTTTAAGTCAGGACGTGTTCTTGCATCTGACTGCTTTTGAATGCAAAAGCTCCTGTTTATTCTGTGAATATTGCATGCATTTCTGTTCAAATAGCAAAGTGATGTAAATGCGAAAGCTGATCAGGATTTGACATTGAACTTCTTCCAGATCACCCACGCATCACATACTGAAACCCGCATGCATGCGGCACCACAGTCAGGTGAGAACGCTTTGGTTTCTTTTCCTTCTTTTGTCCGCAGACTCAAGCTTTGATGCCTCTCTTGAATCTGTGGGTTTTCGAGTGACACAGTTTCAGGGCGACCACTGACACCAGCGTCAATCCGAGCGCGAGAACAACGATCACGCTGATCCACAATACTTTAGAGTCTACCAACTCGCAGTGCTCCGGCTGAACGGCGCTCACGCTGATCTCAACGCTCTCCGAATCTCGAGTATACCAGCAGGTCGCAGCAGCAATATCAGGAACGTTCAATCTGTCCTGCTGGAGTAACGTAAGGAGATACGGGTTTCCGCAGCAGCTCAAAGGGTTTGCGCCAACGTATAAAGTCTTTAGCGTTTTCTGCAAAGCAAAGACTGTGTCAGATGCAAGCGTGACTAAATTATTATTCTGCAGGTTCAAGGACTCCACAGAAGAATCTCCGCTCCACAGAGAGACACCTGTGAGCCGATTCAAAGACAAATCCAACGACTTCAGTTTCCGGAAGAGGGTGAAATCAACAGCTAGGGTTTGGAGCTGGTTTCCTCTTAGAGAAAGATGAGTGAGGGTCGTCTCCAAACCTGAAAGGGATAACGGGCCCAAGTCCATGTCGGGATTCCCAGAGAGATCCAAGATAAGCAGCGGGCTTCCCTGGAAAGCTCCTGGAGGAACCGATTCGAGACTGTTCTCCGAGAGGTACAAGTAGCTCAGGGTTGGGATAGAAGACAGTCGGATGCATCGCTCGGTTGGACCCTCCAGAGGAGAACAAATGCTGAATAGGTTTTGCTGAAGGTGAAGGCTTCGTAAGTTGGGGAGCTTTGAGAAACCTCCGCTGTCTAGCATGCTGAGAGAATTTCCTTCAAGATGCAGCACCTCCAAAGAAGCCAGAGTGTTTGCGCTGAAAGATAAGTTCTGTAAATTGTTGTAGCTGATGTCCAAGGTCTTCAACGAGTTCAGACGGCCTTCTGCGTCAACACTGAAGCTCTCCAAACAGTTATTACTAACGTTCAGGCTCTCCAGAGAAACCATGTTGCTGAAGAACGACGGCGGAATTGCTTTAAGCTGGTTGTAGCTTAAATCCAAGTAGAGCAATCTCGGAAGATCCTGGTGCCTCTGATTAACGCAAAGGCAAAGGGGTTTGTCGTGGTCTGTGATTAGATACCCGCTGGCCTTCAGGTTCTCCAGCTCTTCTAGAGGACCGGAGCAGTTCACGCTTCTCAAGAGGTTTCTAGACAAGTCCAAGTACATGAGTTTGTTCCTCTGGGGAAGCACGGGGAAGTAGAGGATTTTATTTTCCCTCAAGTCCAAATACAAAAGCTCGAACTCCTGATCCAAATCAACGGTTTGGAAACTAGTCAAGCTGTTTTTGCTCAAGTTCAGCGTTTTGAGCTGAACGAGGTTGAAGTCCGTGATGCACGAGATGGAGTTCACCGACAAATCGAGTTCTGAGAGCTCCATCAGCGACTCGAAAGCTCCTTCTTCGATTTCTATGATGACGTTATTGTGCAGGTCGATGTTTCTTAAAGCTTGAGATCCGTTGAATGTGTGTTTGCTTATTTTAGTAATGCTGTTGCCATCCAAAGAGAGGTTGGTGAGGACCGGAGCGTCGCTGAGAAAGTAGTCGCTCATATCCGTGAACAGGCCGTTTCCGGAAAGATCCAGATTCTGGACTGATCTGAGCGGACCGATGTGGGTTTGCAAAAGATCCAGGGAGTTTCCCGACAGATCCAGCGTTTCCAAACGGCTCGTGTCCTGGAAAAGACCCGACTGGATGAACTGGATCTTGTTGGTATGGAGGATCAGATGCTGGACGCTGGGAAAGGCCGGAAGCTCTTGGTCTGTGAGGTTCTGGAGGAGGTTGCCAGAAAAGTCGAGGAGGTGAATAGAGGTGGGCAATTGCGTTGGGACCCTTCTGAGATTCAGTCTGCTGCAGTCGACATCTTCATGAACCTTAAACCAACAAGAATACAAGAGTGCTATTAGCCAACATCATTTACCACAAGTGAGGCCTCATTTATTAAGATTTAAGAGTGTGATCTTAGAGTGTGCGTGCGCTTAAATCCACGCCATATTTACAAAAACTGCCTTTGACGTGGAAAAGTGCTTAGCGTCCCGTCGGGGTCCGAGCAGACTTATGCACTTTTTCTTGGAGTATTGCAGGTTTTTGGAAATGTAAGCTGTTCTTGCAGCTTGCTGTTCTAAATTAAAGATTTTATATGTTAATGACATTAACTTTTTCCCCGCCAAACACGTCATTTTCATGGTTTCCGCGTTCTCGCTGTTATTCGCTCGGGGGCGCTATTACGCATCCCATTCTATAGTCTGTGACGTGCCGATCAAAAACACAAACGAGGAAGACACAGACACGAGCGATCTCAGATGTAAGCGTATGCATGTGAAAAATAATGTGATCGTCAACAATAAACAGCATATAAATGAAAACTGCCTAATGTTAGGAGTGAAATATTGATCTAGGAAGTGGAATAAATGATCTACTGCATCTTTACTTTGATGATAGTACTGAATATGATCCAGATGTGGTATTTGATAAAAATGCGATTTTCTCAGCTTTTTGCTCAAAATGTTGCTTTTTTTTAACGAAACCTATCTATATACAAGTTCTGATAAAAAAAAAGAATGCTTGAAGCAAGAATAAAACAGTAGAGGGTCTGTTCTTTATTTTGATGTATTGCATGTTTAGATATTCGCAATATAGGCAATTAAATTTTAGTGAAAATCCTCAAAAATGCTGGCGGTGACTGGCAACTTTTTTCAAAAGTGCTGGCGGGGAAAGAGTTAATTAGGAGTTGTTTACAAGGCAGAGAGCTGAAACCATCCAGTTGCACTCAAGCTCAAGATCATTTGTGATTCATAGATTTCACATCTGAAAGAGAGGCGTTTTCTGTGTGTACGTTCATTCTATGAATGCATATTTGAGAGATGATTGCTAGATCAAATTTCGGATGGTTTCTGCGCAACGTTTCATAAATGAGGCCGGTGATGTCCAAACGTAAACTCATGACGTCACACAGCTGTTTCCTGGAAGATTTCAACACAATGGCTTTTAGTGTGACGTATGACTGAATGCAGCTCCATCTACACATTATTTATGTTTTTTAGATAACTGTGGCTCAGGGACAGTGTGTCAGGGTTTTCCCTCGTCTCTGGGGCTGACCCTTTGTTTCCGTCAGGGTTTGGCGAGAGGATGGAGACATAATGGAGCGCTGATGTAGTTCATCCTACACACACTTCCTCTGCGCTCATTAACTGTGTGTCAGTGCTGTCCAATCATACAGCCCCTGAACTCACTAACCTCCTCTGACCAGTTCATCTTATCTGGTCTAGTCTGAGACTCGTAATCGGATGCACTGGGAGGATGTTTTTCCCTAATATGGTTCTCTAGATGAGGGTTCGTTTGGGTTTTCTCATTGTACACTACCAGTCAAATGTTTATTGAAGAAGTTTCTTCTGCTCACCAAGCCTGCATTTATTTGATCCAAAGTACAGCAAAAACTGTAAAATTTTGAAATAGTGTTACTATTTAAAATAACTGTTTTCTATTTGAATATGTTTTAAAATGTAGTTTATTTCAAATTATTCAAAGCTGAATTTATAGCATCATTAAGGTCATTGCACACTGAAGCTGAAATTTTCGCACGTTAAAAAATAAATACGAGCTCAATCACGTTTACACACTGCCTCCGAAACTTTGTCCTTCATAATAAAATTGGATCAGGTTCGATTTTCTGCGTTTTCGCATCCGTAACAAGCATTTTGATAGGAAAGGATAATGAATACGAAAAAAAAAAAAAAACGCATATGAAAATTTCGGACTCAGTGTGCAAGGACCTTTACTGCAGTCACATGATCTTCAGAAATCATTCTAATATTCTGATTTGCTGCTCAGAAAACACATTATTATTATTATTATTATTATTATTATGTTGAAAACAGCTGAGTAGAATTTTTTCAGGTTTCTTTGATGAATAGAAAGTTCAGAAGAACAGCATTTATCTGAAATAGAAATCTTTTGTAACATTATAAATGTATTTATCATCACTTTTGATCAATTTAAAGCATCCTTGCTAAATAAAAGTATTCATTTCTATAATTTCTTTCCCAAAATGGTATAGTGTATAATGTTACAAAAGATTTTTATTTCAGATAAATGCTGATCTTTTGATCTTTATATTCATCAAAGAATCCTGAAAAAAATGTACTCAACTGTTATAAATATTGCTAATAATCAGAAATGTTTGTTGAGCAGCAAATCAGCATATTAGAATGATTTCTGAAGATCATGTGACACTGAAGACTGGAGTAATGATGCTGAAAATACAGCTGTGCATCACAGAAATAAATTACAGTTTAATATACATGCAATTATAAAACAGTCATTTTAAATAGTAAAAAATATTTCAAAATTTTATTGTTTTTGCTGTACTTTAGATTTGGTGAGCAGAAGAGACTTCTTTAAAAACATTAATAATCTTACTGTTCAAAAACTTTTGACTGCTAGTGTAACGTTTAAGAGCGACTGTAGCGTGAATGTATTTAATTAATACCGACGTTTTCCCTGAGGAAAGTTCATATACGACTGATCCAATTATTTTGCCAATTAGAGCATCTGAAATTCTAGAGGAGACAGATTTGAGCACAAGTCTCTCCATTGTGTTTTTTCTTTCCTACATTTAATGTCCACCAAAGACCATTTAACTCAAGCAACCGAGGCATGATATCTCACTGACACTCAATAAAGCAACACAATCATCAGCAGTGAGCACTGAACAAACACCAACAGTCTGTTAGATTCAGAAGCTGAACATCCAACTAATCAGACCTGGAGATGCAAACTACTATAGTCATTTATAGTAAATACTATATAGTGTTTTTTAACCATACTATAGTAAAGTGTATTATATTATAGTATTTATAGCACTTTGTTAATGAATGCTACAGCATACTGTAGTATTAACTATAGTGAACTGATAAACTCTAATAAATACTGTAGTATACTTTAGTTTTTACTACAGTAAACTGTAGTGTATTGTAGTATAATATACCCTATAGTTGTAGAAAACTTAGTGCAGTATTGGGTAAAGTAATTTGTTTATATTACTATAGTTGTTATATTACCACTGCAACTATAGAATTACCACAACAAATTAATTCAAGTACTTTACTATAGTATTGTTCAAAAACACTATAGTATTTACTGTAAATTACTATAGTATTTTCATTCCATAAAGCTAATAATAACCACAAAGTACATTAAACAAACACACTACAATATGACACACGTGAAAAAATACTACAGTAAAGTAAATACTACAGTGTTTTTGAACCATACTATAGTAAAGTATATTATACTGTATATATTATAGTATTTACAAAACTTGGTTAATGAATGCTACAGCATACTGTAGTATAGTGAACTGATAAACTGTAATAACTACTGTAGTATACTTTACTTTTTACTAGTAAACTGTAGTGTGTTGTAATATAATATACTGTAAAGTTGTAGAAAACTTAGTAAAGTATTGGTAAAGTAATTTGTTTATATTACTATAGTTGTTATATTACCACAGCAACTATAGAATTACCACAACACATTAATTCAAGTACTTTACTATAGTATTGTTCAAAACACTATAGTATTTACTATAAATGATGATTTTTCATGTAACTCACCACTTGACAGGGTGAAGGCTCTGCTGGACGTCTGTAGGGTGAGACCTGGCTGACCACGAGCATCAGTATCCAGAGACGCGTGCCCATGATGCTGCAGAGACACAGATGAATGAGCGAATGAAGAACAGATGCAGAACATGACATCACGCTGGCGTCACAGCTTCTGTTTTTAACTGCAGTGATGTCTGCTGAAGTGGAACATCGACTCTTTCTCGATGTCAACAGATGTGTCACTCCTGTCTAGCTCTAGTTTCTGTGTTTGATATTTGACATGAACAGATACGCCCACACGTGATGAGCACTGCAGAAATATGAAAGGTTAATCTCCATTTCCACATTATATGTTAAATATATATCAGACGGTGATGTTTCAGCAGAAATATACCCTCTTATCTCCAGCCATTACTCATTTCGTGTCAATCAAAAGAAACCCATGAGCCGCAAGATCAGAAAAGAAAACATCCGAAACAGAAGAGTGATTGACTATTTATCATTTGTGTCCCTGCAGCACAAAAGCAGTCTTCAGTAGCACAGGTATATTTGTAGCAATAGCCAACAATACATTGTATGAGTCAAAATTATCCATTTTTCTTTTATGACAAAAATCATTAGGATATTAAGATCATGTTCCATGAAGATATTTTGTAAGTTTCCTACCGTAAATATATCAAAACTTCATTTTTGATTAGTAATATGCATTGCTAAGAACTTCATTTGAACAACTTTAAAGGAGATTTTCTCAATATTTAGATTTTTTTGCACCCTCAGATTCCAGATTTTCAAATATTGTCCTATCCTAACAAACCATACATCAATGGAAAGATTATTTATTCAGCTCATTTTAGATGATGCATAAATCTCAATTTCACAAAATTGACCCTTATGACTGGTTTTGTGGTCCAGGGTCACATATCTATCTATCTATCTATCTATCTGTCTATCTCTGTATATATATATATATATATATATATATACATATACACACACCTTTATACTATTGTATATCTTTTCCATTCTTTCAATATTACTTGTTCAAATGTTATTTCAGTTGCTATATTGTTCCAAATGACTTTCTGTTGTACATGTTCTCTATTCCTATGCATGCTTTGGCAATGCAAAATGTGCTTTTGTCATGTCAGTAAAGCTATGTGAACTGAATTGATTGCATTGAGAAGCGCAGGTGTGTTTCAGGTGTGTTTCAGGTGTGTTTCAGGTGTGTCACCTCAGTAGTGTGCTGCTCCGCTGCTGTTCAGGCTCATGCTGGTCTCCTCAGTGTCTCACTACAGCTCCTCTGGCTCTCTCTCTGGCTCTGATACACATCCTGTGAGAATATCCTGCAAATACTCTTGTTTTTTCCTTCTGCGCTCAAGCCTCGTATGGGATCGGACCTCCCTCTGCCTCCTCCCTCTCACTCTCTCTCTCTCTCTGAGTGTGTGTGTGTCTCTCTCGCTCTCTCTCTCTCTCCCTCTGAGTGTGTCTCTCTCGCTCTCTGTTGCTCTGAGTTTGTCTCTCTTTCTCTTGCTAACTCTGTTTCTCTCTCTCTTTTGCTCTCTGTCTCTCTCTCTTTCTCTTGCTGTTTAACTCTATTTCTCCCTCCCTCTCTCTCTCTTTCTCTTGCTATGTAACTCTGTTTCTCTCTCTCAATTCAAGTCAATTAAATTCAATTCAATTGAGCTTTTTTGGCATGACTTTCACAGTATTGTCAAAGTATTGACTGTTGCATGAACAAAGAACAATTATTATATAATACGCAGACAAAACAAGAATAGATCATAAATCATTAAGTAAATAATGAGTACACTCTGTTACATTATAACAGAGTGTAAAAAAAGAGAAGTTACAACATGAATACATTTTTTTCAAGAAATAATAAAATAGTTCAGATTTTGTCTTTAGGAAGAAGCAGAAGAAAAGAAAACTGTACATGTGTAGATGTAAAAAAAAAAAAACCCTCTCTCTCTCTCTGGTTCTGTGTGTGTGTCTCTTTCTGTTTTTCAAGTTCAAGTTGCTTTATTGGCATGGCATTTGTGTTATAGTATTGCCAGAGCATTTTAAGTATGTGTAAAAGAATATAATTACATCACCAAAATAATAAAAGAGACAGCAAATGAGTAATAAATGAGAGAGAAAAAAACAGCAAACAATATTTCTAATATTAATTGTAATAATTAAATACAGTGAATAATATGTACAAAAATAAATAAATAAAAAATAAAAAATAAATAAAATATGTCTCTTGCTATGTAACTCTGTTTCTCTCTCCCTTACAAAGCAATGTTTTATACTAGGTTTCAAGTATAGTAGACTGCAGAATATAAATGCCAGTTAATGAATTTTCTTGTTGGTCAAGCTAAATTAGCCACAATAAAATAGGACAGAGAAATGGACAGCACATTGTATCAGTTTTTGAAACTATGATTAAATGAAGAATTGTTGTTGATTTTAATTATTGCAAATTGATGAATGCAGTTAATGTTTTTAAGATTGAATGGTGTTGTGATGTTGGGTTGTGTAGCTGTTAATGAGGAGTTGTTTTTTACACACGAGTTAAGATAGTAATATAATGGTTTGTGTTAATTGTTAAAATAACTGTTTTTCATAAATTGATTTACAAATCTAAAAATCTTTTTCTCTTTCAATTCAATTACATACAGTTTTGCCAAAGCACTGGCCATTACATGAGCAATGAACAAAATATACAACATAAACAAAACTAAAATAAGTCAATTAATAAATACATAAACACAAAACATTTTTATAAACAACAAGAAATAACAAGAAAATGATTAAGACAATGTTAAAACTTGTGCTCTCTCTCTCTCTCTCTCTCTCTCT
>JAFVLL020029972.1:5562-55898 GCA_021397915.2 Tor tambroides
CCGGCGCTCCCGTCTTCCGCTCACGGAATTCATCTGATATGTTGCCTTTTCTATATAAACACTGGTTGCGCTGCTGTTTTCATGTGGGTGTGTAGCGCTGCATACATTATTCTTCTTAAATACGCCGGTATTGCCGCCGTTCATATACTTTTCATGATAGCCAACATTTCGGTCCTGCGTGCAATGCAGTTCGCAGTTAATGGACGTGTATGGCTTGATAATGTAAAACTCCCGACAAGTTTTCTTGCGCGCACCCGTTTTTACCTCGTCTTGACTGTCGTACAGTCTGACATTAATGACAACTGAGATCCCATAGTGTGACATGATCATCATGTTCGTACAGTCTGACAAGTACAATCCTAAAGGACTTTTAAAAGTTCGCACAGTGTGAGCCCGGCTTTAGGCAGAAAACCTGTTTTCCGCTGATTTATCCATGTTTTGGATTCTATACTGTAAGCTGACCTTTCAGCTGAAGGAGTGGGCCTTTGTCGAGGCCTAAGCTTCCCTTCAAATAAAAGTGGAAGGGCAAATTCTGCAACCATGGTCATATTCAAACAATAGTAGATGATAATTAGTTGTGTGAGTCACACATCCAAAAAATCTCCATCTGTTGTATAGTTGTTTCAGCAGTGCAACATTTCTCCTAATTGCAACTTCCTTTGGCGGTGGTGTTGGTCACCCGCTGTTTTATGAGGCATGTATGTAGCTCAGACCCAGAATGCTGTATTTTACATTAAAGTATCAGCAGGTATTGAGGTGTTATCACCAGCCATGAGAGTGACAGCAGACGACTTTAACAGTGCTCATGCTGACGTTATGTGTGACTGGCTTTGGAATGCCAAATTGGAGTGCTTGCTGTGGTGATATTAACTTTATCTCAATATCATCTTTCATTGGCATCAGATACTTCATATTCATACTTACGGGCATCTTGGAGATTATATTGCTTATGACCTTCAGTCTGCAACATTACAACTAATTATGCTCAGAAATTGTAATATGCACTTGCCTGTCAAAAGTTTGGAATATTTCAGATTTGTTTCAGTGTTTTTGAAAGAAGTCTCTTATGTTTACCAAGGCTGCATTTATTTGATCACAATGAAATTGAAAGCAATTAGTAAAGACATTTATAATGTTTAAAAATATTTCTGTTTCAAATAAATGCTGTTCATCAAAATTTCTAAGCACCAAAAAGTTTTTCAACATGGATAATAATAAGAACCATTATTAATAAATGAGCATGTAGTAATTGCGCCCTGAATCATTATATCAGAGTGATTTCTGAAGGATCATGTGACACTGAAGACTGGAGTGATGGATGCAGAAAATTCTGCTTTGCCATCACAGGAATAAATAATATTTTAACATACTGTACTTCGATTAAATGCAGTCTTGGTGAACAAAAGAGACTTCTTTCAAAAACATTAAGAAATCTTAATTATTCCAAACTTTTCACCAGTAGTGTAGATCTAAAAGTGTTTCCTGTATCTTGACCTTGGCTAATATCTTTATTCATAATATCTACAAATTGTATCTTTTGAACATGCAAACAGGGCTTTAAAGTCTTTTTCCTGATGGATACGTGAGACCTTTCCACCTGTTTGTGCTTTAAACAAACCACAGCTCTGCCCTGCCCTTGTTGCTTAATGTCAGCAAGACTGGGCAAACCAGACACCAAACGCAGAGAAATACTGTTCTTGTGACAGGTTTTCTGTCTTCAGGTCATTTAATGATTAAAAGGACAGTTCACCCAAAATTGAAAATTCTGTCATTTGCTCTCCCATTTACTATTTTGAAAAAAGTAACCGAACAACTGACAGTAGCCATTGACTTCCATAGCATGGAAACATTTCTTTAGAGGTCAATGGTTACCAGCATTCTTCAAAATATCTTCTTTTGTGTTCAATGGCTGAAAGAAATTGCCTTGAACAAGTGGAAAGTGAGTAAAGACTTTTCATTTTAGGGTGAACTATTCCTTTAAACACTGGCGTTTTTGAAGGAGAGCTGTGAGATTATGGGGAGCACTTCTAGCCGTAGGTTATTCCTCCTGAGACAGACACAGTAACAGTGTTTGTGAGCTCAAAGTTAAATACACTTGACAAACTGGTTCGAAATTAAGTCTTGCAAATCAGCACTAATGACCCATGACATAGAACAAGTCTTAGCTTCAGATGGCACCTACATATACTTTGATTCCAGAGCCTGCCCCTAAATGACATGCCCAAATAAACTGAACTGTGGTTGGTCACTTCATGTGTCAATCAAATTGTTGTCTCTTTCTGTTTAATTGGCTGTTATTGACAAGAATAAGCTGCAATGTGGACAATGGCTTTCAGAACTAGGTTAGGACTTCACCACTGTAAATCACGAGAAGAGATTTGGCTGAACGAGACGGAAGAAGTTTTATTGGCTTTTAGCATTTGGCCACTAGACCATGTGTTATTCTTTTCTTTTTATACACGTCTTCCTCTCTGAAATTGTGTCATAATTTACAGTGTCTCCGACGTGGATATTTTCCAGATGTTATCTGTCAGTGAGGAGCCAGTGGGATTAGCAACAGGTGAATGTAGGATTTTCATACGGTAGTGTCGCTGTTGATGGTATCTCCTCAGATCTGTTGCTGTTGGAAGGTGGTCAGGGCTGGATCCTGTGTGTTTGTACTACTACAGTACCTCTGGTCTTTTTGACCCAAGTCCAGCTTGAAAAATGTCTTGTCTTCTGGAAGACGTTATGATGTGTTGCTTGTACATGTGCTGTGTGGAAAAAGTAAATGGGATTCCTTGAAGCAGATCTTTATTTGTGTGCAACAGAGGAATTTCTGGCTCTGTTTTGACTCTTTTAAACATTTTATAAGCTCTTTGTAAGTTATGTACACACATACAATGAGCACATTTGGACCAACACACAGCATTGGCTTCGATGTTTGGTAAGTTTATGAAATATACAGTATGTCAACAAAACTGTCCAGTCAGGTTGTGCCCATATGCCTTTTGTTTTGTGTTTTTAGGTTTGGTGTTACAAATATTGGTGTGAATGCAAAGCGAAACAGAACTAAATGTATCGTTTTCTTTTTTGGTCCAGACCAAAATAACTGAACTACAATTGGGAACTCGTTCTTAGTAACAGTGACTGATACTTAGAATGGCAAAATTGTCAAAGCAGTACATCTCCATTTTTTCCTCTCTATAAAAGGGTGCTGTTTCTAGTGCAGGTGCCCAGCAGTAGATCTCAGCTGGTTTTAGTCATGCTACAGTTATGTTTGTCTGTGTGAAAGAGATAACATATAAGCAAAACAGGCTATGCATACCATTATCATTGTTGCATAACCATTTATATATCAACACTCTCTTCCTCACCACTGACAAAAATACACTCATGGCCGTTAAAGTGATGAGGAATTTTTGAAACTGTTTTTGCTCAACTTTTGTACACAGAGTCTGTAACACTGTGTATTTTTATGTAGTGACTTCAAAACATGTGACCTCTGTGTGTCTTTTGAGATTACATCAGATCTGATGTTGTCATACTCTGATCACTCGTTTACAGTAACATGAGTATTTTAGTACAAAGTGTTGCAAATTCTGATGAGTCAGAAGAAAATGTCATATATCTGGATCCTGGATTGTGTGTCCTTTTAAATATGTGAGCAATTATATTTTAATATGGTTGTCAATAATTTGATTGAATAAATGACACATAGTTGCTTATATTGTATGTAGCTAGAGGAGTACATGTGTTCATTTTTTAAACATTTTTTAAAGTAACTGTGCCAAATGAATGTGTTAAATTGTTATTTTTGCTATCTTTTTGTGCCTCCCTATTAGTATTTTCGAAACAATATATAAAAATATGATACTAAAGTCCAGAATTTTTTATTTCTTACTAGAACAGCTACTAGAAATTCAACCTGGTCTCATGACGAAAACGTACCTCTGGGAACTTTTTGCAAGACGCCAAATACGTACCACCATGTACATTTCGTGACATATTTGATATTAAATGTCCACTGGGTGCCATTAAAAGAGTGTTCGTTTTTTTTTCCCAGAACAGATGGACGTACATATGGCACGTTTTATGTGATGTTGGTTTTGTTGGTGTCACTGCAGTTCTGACTTGAAATATCCATTGAGTGGCGCAATAAGTCTAACGTTTTAAAATAATGTACCATCTGCACTACACCTAAACCTACTCGATACTATGAACAAAAGCGAATGTGATGTAAAAACACAATCGCAAGCATGCCGTTTTAGCTTGTTTTTCGATCTCTCATCTTTCAGCTCTTTCATCGTGAGTCATGTTTTTGATAGGACTCGTACCCAAGGATTCTGCATCCTAAGTCCAATTCCGTGCCGGCTGAGCTACCGAACAAGCGAAACATATGGAGCTGTTATCATAACTGTGTACGAAAACAATTACAAGTGCTCACTGTTTTACCACTTCTAGTGTTAATTCCTGTTGGAAACTGCGGTGATATGTACTTATTGGTACGTATTTCGCGTCTTGCGAAAAAGTTTCCAGAGGTACGTTTTCGTCATGAGACCAGCAGAAATTGTGTAACATACTTGAAATGTACACAATTTGTAATAATGTGATCCCCCCCCATAACTCAAATCTGTTTTACTTTTAGTTGTTTATAGGCTGAATTTCCCCCCCAAAATTTTTTAAAAATCTATTTCAAGCCATAACTGTATGAAAATGTGTTTCAGTCAGATTGGATTAGATCGGATGCTAAGTAGTTTTATAAATATTAGATTAGAAGTTTTACGTCATTCAGGATGCACTACAATTACAGCATGTAATAATTCAGCTGTGCAAACTTGTCCTTAGACACATGCATGCAATTTACACACGCCCCCACACACGCAAACACACACACACACACACACACACACACACAGTCTGCCTGCAGTAGTGTTTGCTCTGTTGTACGCACACCCTGCAGTCCTCTGTACAGTTCACACATTCATTCGGCCTTTTGTAGGGCCATGGCTGCTCGCTGTTTTGTTTCTGTATAATTAAACAACAGCAGCTGTCTTCGATGGAGAGTGAGAGTTCACATTGAGATCTGTTACCCAATTAGAACACGTGACCCTGCTAGATTCAAACGTAAATTAAATCTGAGCCGTATTCTGATATATTGTTTAGTCACTGACTAAACAAGCATGTAGAATGTCACAATTTATAGGTTGTTTTGGCATATTATTGTTTCCAGAGCTTTAACTTTGTGGTTTAGCACTCTTAAAGGGAAAGTTCACTCACCCTCACATCATTCCAAACCTGTATCTGAATTGTACTTTTATGAACAACATACTTGCATACTACTATTTCTGTAGTATATTTCTGTCCACAATATCTAAATGTCTGTATGCATGCAATAAACAACCTACTACAGTACAGTATTACTCTAAATGTGTATCATGCAATCAGTGCAGACTGTGTACAACATTATACCCCACAATGTGATTGACCTGACTTTTCATTTCCAGCATGATTCATTCGTTCTTATTCACTCGGGTCAAGAGCAGTGTACTAATGCTCGTTCTTTTGGGAGGTATAATTTCAAAATATTGATATTACCAGAGGTAATATGACAACAATAAGAATGCCAAACACAGGGTTGCAATACAATTAGTCTTGAATTAAGACATTTATATTATTTTTTTAATCCCACATGAAACGTTAATTGCAAAATGAGCTTCCAGTTGATTTTGAAATGACCTCATGCCGTGTTCAAGTGCTCCTGGGAAGTTTGCAATTATGAGCTCATAATTACGATTTGATGTGGGTTTATTCTTTATAATGTCCGGAAAAGAAACAGATGAATAAGCTTTCCTCCTTTGACAAAACAATAGGCCATAATGTTCAATGATCTTGATTATTTAAGTCTGGCTTAATAACAGAGGTCATTTACACGTAGAACTAGCAAAACAAGAAATGTGTTCAGTGTAGTCAGAGAGAGGGTGGAAAATATTATAACAGAATAAATAGACTTCAGGGAAAATAGAAAAGGCTACACAAGTGTACAATATGTCTTCTTCAGAAAGATAAGCGACTAGGGAAGAATATGTGGCCTTGTTCTTGCATTTTGTGAGTATTTACTTGATTTATTAATTATACTGTGTAGCAAAGTTAGTTACAAGAGTGTTTAATTGTTATCTTGCACTTACAGAACATATAGCAGCATTTTAAGGGATGGAAGCACATAATCTGTTCCACAGTGAGTTTCCATATAGTGTTTTTGCCTGGATCGTCAGCTACAGCAAGTGTTTAATTGCTGTGTAAGATTTATTGCACACGCCCTGTGCATATTAGAACTGTGAGTCATGGTTCCTTCTCTGTGGATGGATAATGTGATGGAAAATGATTTATAAATGAATGTGAGTAATTTGTCATTCTGTCAATTTGTCTCCGATTTATATCATTACCTGGTATTGCCACTGTGGACCATGCATGTGATGACACTTGTTCAAACTCTATTAAGTAACACTTTTAAATATTTGGAAGTGGGTTAATGTATGTAAACAAAACAAAACAAACAACAACTATGATTTATATCGTAATGGTTTATATTATATTATTCAGTGGTTGCTTAGAAATTTGCCGTTTACATGTTGTGCAATAATTTGAGCACTAATTAGAATTTTTCATTTTAATCAGTTTATTGTTGTGGTGTCATCTACAATGCATTCCAAAAGTTTGGAGACACCCTTTGCTAAATATCTACATAAAAATAATGACTTTATTCAACGATTTCTTCTCTTCCGGATCCGTCCGCCGACATTCACGAGAGTGCCACGACGCAAAGGCTGACCCAGAATAGAAGAAATTGTTGAATACAGTTGTTATTTTTGTTCACGATCTTAATAAAGCTACGAGAATACTTTTTGTGCGCAATGAAAACAAAAACGTGTGGCAAAGACTGACACAGAAGAGAAGAAATTGTTGAATAAAGTTATTTTTGTTTTTCGTTGTGAACGTAAAAAGCATTCTTGTAGCTTCATAATGTTGCAGTTGAACCACTGATGTCACATGGACTATTTTAACAGTGGCCTTACTAACTTTCTGGGCCTTGAATGTGTCAGTTGCATTGCAGTCTATGTAGGGTCAGAAAGCTCTCGGATTTCATCAAAAATATCTTAATTTGTGTTCCGAAGATAAACGAAGATCTTACGGGTTTGGAAGAACATGAGGCTGAGTAATTAGTGACAGAATTTTCATTTTTTTGTGAACTATCCCTAAGTTTAGAAATAGAAAGCAACAGATTGGTTGCCATTTAAGGTTAGGATGCAACATATCAATTCGAATACAGATTTTCTTTTTTATTAAGATATATGTTTAAAATTATAAAATATGTTTTCAAAGTAAATGTTGTCCCTTTTCAGTTCGAAGCCCTCACAAAATAAAAAATAAAAAAATTTATTTTTTTCTTTTGGAGAGCACTGTATGTCAGATCTATTTAAATGGCACATAAAACAAAACAAACAGTGGTTAGTCATTTTATATATCTGTTAAACATGATTTCCAGTTTCCATTCATATTCACTGGCCATTCATATTCACTGGCTAAAAAGACTTCAGGTTAAAAACCTACATTTATCCATACTGTTTGGTATTAAACATGCCAAACCAGCTCAGTTTGATATATTAACTTAAAAGCGCCCCTCACTACTGTAGTAAACAGACGCTCCCTGAAATAGGAAAATGGCAGCAAAATTGTTCCCTTTTACTGCTGGAAGACAATAAACCCTTATAGTTCTGCCAGTCATTTAACAGCCTGCAGTTGCCAAAGAAAAACACTTTGATTTACGTTAAGTATGTTCAAACACTTTATGTCCTTATTCTCAGAGTGCAGCATCTTAGATTGTTGATTTACTCCATGCTTTTATAATAAAAATGAACTATCATTCTATTGATGGATGTTTTTGTTGTTGCTGGCTCTCACTTTAGCTGTTATCCGGGTGTATGTGGTGATCTAGTCCAAGTGCTGCCAGAGGCTCCAGTGAAATCTTATAATAAGGAACATCTAGATGCGCAGGATCCCCAGTCCCCTTTATAGATCTGAGAGCTTTATGAGCGAGATGCTGCTTTAATGAGACATTCCACACAGCCACCAGACAGCCTCCCTTCCCTCAGGCAGGACGTACACTCTCGACTAGTGAAGAGGAATGAGTCACGCCAACGCCTCGAGCACAGCTAACTTACTATCATTTAGAAGCACAAACTTCTGGAGGAAAATAGATCATAAAATCATAAAGAAATGTGGTATTAGCTCCTATGAAAGCCAAGGGAATACAAACAGCACATGAATCGTAATACATCAGTATAGGTATATTAGTCGAACGACCCAAATTCACATATTTTTTTGAGTAATGTTTTTAAACACTATAAATATTTGTCATAATATTATTTTTGCTATATTTTAAGTGGCCTAAATGTGCAATGATTTTTTTTAATGAAATAGAAATTAGTAGGAATTGCATATATTGTTTTATCTATTTATTTACTTCAATTTTCAGAGTTTGAACTATATTTCTTCAGCATTAAAGTGGTATTAAAAGTGAAATTTTCAATTAGATTGGCATTGCATTGTGTTTTATTATTTTGGCTTTTTTTATATTTATTTTATTTGGATGTTTTTACTCAAGTTTCAGAGTTTTAACTCAGTTTTCTCCATTAAAGTGATCTAAAAATGCAATGAATTTTTCAGTTAGTTTAACTTTTAAAGAAGCAATTAATTTTAATTGCTGGCTTAAGGGAAAGCTAATTGAAAAATTTATTGCATTTTTCAAATTCAGTTTTTTTTTCCATACCTTCTTATGCAATTTGCAGTCCTGCCTAAGTAATTATATTTTGTAAGTGCTCAAACATGTTTTTTTTCTGACCAGTAAATGATGTCAGATACATGTATCAGACCTGTTCAGTTTAATAATGTCAAATCGGTGATATAGCTTCTCAGCATCTGGTTCTGTTTAGACGAACACACCAGCATTGTGGGAAATGAGCAGATATTTCCACACCTCATTTCCACCTTGTCAATTTTAACCGTACAGTCTGTTTTGTATTACAGCAAGAGGCTGTTCATGGTGTTTTGGTGATCCATAAATCTTGGACTTTCATAATGCGGAGGGAGATAGAGAGGAAGCTTCCAGTGAGGCATTAGGTCTGCTTGTTCTAGATTGATTCGTCTCTTACGTAATGGAGAAATCATCCATCGTTCCAGTGGCTTCCTTGAGCATGCCAAACTTCCTCTTGGCTGACAGAAGGTTTAAAGGAATAGTTCACCCAAATGATCATTTTGTCATAATTTATGTCATTCTGACCCTGAATTACAGCTTGTTTAGGCGGTAGTGACATGCAATTCTTCTTTTGGACCTCTGGATTCTAGTTAGATCTCAGGTGATCCATCTGGCAGGTTACCAGCCCTCTTCAACCTCCAAGTCCAACCATGTGGATCAGAGCCTGGAAATATATGGATTAGCATGGGTATCTTTGGAAGTACTTGACTTTCACTCCTACACTGAGATCAGCCACATCATCTCAGATACCAGAGAGGAACCTGAGAAGTTTCCAGTAGCCCATTTCAACCCCAGATGAACTTGTGATGTTGTCACCTACCATTAGCAGCTACTGTGCTTCAGATCATCATCTACCAGGCTTCAGGTCTTTCTTGTACGGATCACATGAAAAATGTGAAAGTAAAGTCATACAGGTTTGGACTGACAGGAAAATGAATAAGTGATGACAAGAGCCTTCATTGCAGCCTGTAGGCAGAAAAACATTGTCTCCTGGACAGCAGTTTATCTTAATTCTGCTGTCTAATGCGTGTCTGTTGGCACTAACCATTATTTAGTTCATCATTATAGATGTTATCTTCATATCCTGGCCTTCAGTCATTTTAAAGTACACAGAGGCAAGTGAAGGGTCTGTAAACACCCTAACATCGGTTAGGTAAGAGTGACACTCTGGGCAAAATATTCATTGCTCTCCAGTGTAGGCTAAGAATACACTGCCCAAAGAGCAGATGTGGAGTCTGATAACCCATGTAATATGAGTACTTGCACAGACATGGTAACTGTTGCTTGGTATACATGTACCAGACAGAGAACTGCTCCATGTTAACAAGAGTGTGGGCTGTAATCTTTTGCATTTAGGCTTAAGGCATTCAATAGATATTCTTATCCAGAACAACTTACAGAATTGTTTTAGCAATTTAGAAATGCAATTTATGGCATTATCTGCTTAGAAAAAAGGGTTTCCTTTACCTTTAAAACAGGTGTGAAAATTGGGTAATACTTCATTTTAAGGTCCAGTTCTCACTATTAACTAGTTGCTTATTAGCATGCATATTACTAGCATATTGGCTGTTTATTAGTACTTATAAAGCACATATTAATGCCTTATTCTGCATGACCATATTTTAAATCCCTTAATACCTAACCACTTAATACCTGATCTCCATACCTAAATTGAACAACTACCTCACTAACTGTTAATAAGCAGTACATTATCAGTTTATTGCAACCCAGGCTCATGAAAATACGTGCCTCTATATACATTTCTGCAGCACCGTAATTTTGCACCTTACTGCACGTTTCGCAGCAGTTTCAACATGAAATGTCCAGAGAGTGGTGCTAAAACACACATTCAGTACATGACCGTGGCACGTTGTTATTACGTTGGTACAGGCACGTATTGTGTTTTCATTACACTGCTTGAGGTACGTATTGCGGCTGTTTAGAATTCAAATATCCGCGGAGTGGATAAAGGTTAATGCTGCTATTAATCATGTTGGAAATATGCCCTACACCAAACCCTAAACCTAGTGTTAACAAATGCAAAAAGTGATATAAAAACACATTTGTTGATGCAGCCGTGCTATTTTAACGTCCTTATTTGAACTATTTTAACTTCAGTTTTCAAAATGTGCATGATGTTAATTTTTTTTTGAAGTCATAATATAATATTCTGCAAGTAATTGTGTGAAAATTAGGCTTTATTAATGAAAACTCTGTACCTGTAAATCATACTTTGTGTGAAAAGGAATAAAAGTTGTCTGAGTGTTCATTTCAAATGGAAACTGCAGTGATTCGTACATATAGGTACGTAATTATGGTGTTGCGGATATGTATATAGAAGCACATATTTCCAATGAGCCTAGGTTGGTTTATTGAGGGAAAATTCGTAATTAATAGTGAATATGTGTTCCCTATTCTAAAGTGTAACCGAAAATTGTGCAAAAACATTGCACTTGCACATTTACTTGTTTTTCTTTCCTGTGGGGTTGTTGGGCCAAATATTCAAGGATTATTCTTGAATTATTTCTCTGAAAGTCATGGCAGATTTTAGTAAATGTTTGTGTCTGTTTTGCCTTTGAAGCCTTTGAATATCAACAAGCAAATGCTGCTGGTGCAAACAATCAGAGTCGAGTTCTATTATATTCAGATTCTTGCATATATTATTATCTGAGATTCCTGGGTTGTGTAAAAAACATTGAAGCATTTACAACAATTTTAAATTTCTAATCTAATTTATCTTTGCCTAGAGCCTTCCTTGAGGCAGTTCTTATCTTTTATTTTTATTTAAGATGCTATTTCTCTTCACAGGCACATTTGTGGGAAGTCAGTGATGTTTTCTGTGTATCTGTTAAAAGAGCACTGGATCCATTGAGACTTATTGTGAAAAGCGTATCTTTGAGCTGACACAGCTTGTTCCTGATAAAGAGCAGGGCTTTGTAACCCACCCACTTGCTCAAACAATATTACATCACATCCTCTATTCTTCCCAGTTTATGATAGGTGCTGTAAATGCACATTACATGTGTGTGCAGTTTCCCACGTCTGCAATACAGTATATGTCTGCTTTGACGTCACGACCGCTCTCAGAAACCCCAATCACAGCCCGCCACTGACCGCCATCATAAACTACAATTACAGGTTCTGCATTACCAAGCCAGTGTCCAGTTAAACACATTCTCTGTTTATGAATTTTTGGATGTGTTGAAGTAAAGAAACCTTTTCTTTTTTGCATGGCATTTGTGTTGCATAAGTGTGTTTAACAGGTGCTTGCCTTGTAGTGCTGAGTTTCCCACACTTGGGGTTGATGAATGTGCAAATAAGATTATTTAACTATCAACTCTATCAACTCTTGCCTTTCATGAAAAAACAACCCCCGTGAGACATAATCTTAAGTACTCAACAAACAGCTTGGATGGAAAGTCCCTGCTAAAGTACAAAGAATAGATGTCATGAGCAGTTTTTCCCTCAGTGGATAGGTAGATCAGACAGTTAGAATTAGTCACAGATTTCCCAATTAAATTTAACTCCGATTCACAAGCACTTGATTTGATTTGATTCAATTTGAGTCCAATTTTGATGGCAGTGTTTCAAAGTGATCCAGAACAGTAGCTAGTCACATAGTGTTTTATTTAAAACATTGCCTCATAAGATTCATTTGTTTTTAGGAATTGGGCTACACTGGTTACAATGTATGTTTTTGATTCCCTAAATAGAACTGGATCAGAGTCATTTGTTCTTAAATCAGACTGCACTGGTCATGTTGTATGTTTGTTTTTGCATGCAGCCCGTGAGAAGAAAATTATGTCCAAATTTCCAAAACTGTCTGTCAGGTTTTCAGTAATGTATTTTACACTGCACTTGTGCATTGTAGCATAAACAGACTCTACTAAAAAGATGTTAGCTTTTTTAAAAAGAAAGGCTAGATTTGCATTCCTATAGTGTTGCGATTTTTCCCATTCATATTTCTGTGAGTGGTCACTCATCTCTAGTAAAACTCAAGGTAGTCATTCTGAGAGTGGTTCCATTAGCGGTTAGTTTAGCGCTAAATTGCACTGGCAGCCACAGCTAAGAACCAGTCCACTAACCACCAGAACTGGGCTTCTGCCTGAGACAGTTACTATAAGAGGGAACAGACTCAGCCTACATTACATACCAGAGAAAACATTTTAGAAAAACATGTCTGATAGATTCTTCATCCAGGCATGGAGCCTTATACCATGATAGTGTTTTGCTTGGGAGCATGTCCATGTGAATAGTATATACTTTCTGTTTTTTGTTTTTAAGTTGTATCTGAAAACCTTTACTATGAAAGATGATTCCTTTTTGAAATGGCTATAATTACCCAACTAGATTATCCACTGGACTAAGCTGATATCCAAAAGGAAGTGTTTATTCATTCTTGAAAAGTACTGTAGCAGGAGATCAGAACGACAAGCTCTTTAACTTTCTGGGCTAAAGCTGTTACTGTTATCTCTATAAATCTGGATTGTATTTGATCGCTGAGAGTGAAACAAAGGCAGAGGTTCTCAACTGGTGGGTTGTGACACAAAAAGGCCTATGAACGCTTTTTGGTTTTTAATATCAAAGGTAGTGCGTCCAATAAAACTCAACTGTATTTGAGCAAATTAATGTCACTTGCTAAATAAGAAAAATCTTTTTATTGTTATTTTAAATTTTTTTTTAAGTTATTTCAGGTAGATAATTATTCATATTATTGGACGTATGCAGTTCATGATTGTACTGATAAGTATGAAATTTTTAATTTTAAAATCTACACAATTTTTCTGCTTCTTTATTTGCAATTTTGGTCCTGAACGAAGCAATGGATATAAATACTTCTGAAAATTTCATGCCAATTTTTGACCTCCCAAATTGCTCCATGAACTCTTCTCTTTTCCTGAGAACAAGGAATAATATTTCAATCAAACAATCATAGCTTGAATGCCTTACACCTAATTTTAACCCTCTGAAATGAGAAAGATATTATTGGTTTATAAGAACATTGTTCAAACCCCCAAACCTTAACCTAATTGTAAAACTTGATTAGTTAATAGGAATAGTAATAGTTCTTTATTTGTAATTTTGGTCCTGAAGCGAAGAAATTTTAGAAGCACCAGTTGAGAACCACTTATTATTAAACAAAAACAGTTGAAAACCACTTATCGTGAAGCAAAGCCAGCAGAGAACCACTTATTATTAAGCAAAACCAATGGAGGATCACTTATTGTGAAGCAAAACCAGATGAGAACCGCTTATCTGAGGGGAAATTGTGGGTGGGCAGGCAAAGCAACTGAGGGAAGGAGAGAGTAAGTTTCACACAGCTGTTTTTCCAGGACTGTAGCGGGGTACATCCTGAAATAACGTTTTCAGAGACACAACAGCATTCCTCAGCAGCTCTGTCTAACATACAGGACGCTGGATCTTCTTTCCTACTTTCCCTGCAGTACCATATTACCACATTACTCTTATTAATGCACTCTCAACACACTCATGCACTCTTCACCCTTCACTCCCACCAACTTCATCCAAACCTGTCAAGATTGTCCTCATCTGCCTCAGTTACATAACCAACTGTCTTTGCCCCACATTCAGGATGTTCCATCAGAAAGATGTTATCCATTAACCTAAGCACCTGAAATGAGCTTTTTCACTGAGCATTTCAAAGTTTTGCGCTCACAGTAGGCTTGTCTACCTAAAGCAACAAACATAATTCACGCATGAAGTCATTCCGCACAATCAGTACTCTGTTTTGAGTGTGTTTTTGCTTGTTACAGACTAACAACCATGAGCATGAGCCAGTCATCGGTCCGGTTGACCTGTCACCTGTCTCAGGGGCCTGAGACTAAAAGGGGCCCCCATGTTGTTGGCACCATCTGGCTGTGCCTTTGACATAATGTCATGCTTGGGACAGGTCAAGTTGTCTGGAGAGTCAGATGTGGAAATGCAAACAAACTCAGGGCTGCCATATGTGTTTTGACCAACAACTTCTGTCAACCACCTCCTTCTTTTGCAGAAAATTATGCAGTTCAGCCTTTAAAGCCCAGAGCTGCAAATCAAAGTTATGAAAGAAGACAGCGCTGTCGGTTTTTCCATGTGCGTAGCACAGATTCTTTTCGCATAGACGGTGTGCCAGTTTATGGATTTGGCACATTTTGATGTCTACTGCATTTCTGATACTTTAAAAACACAGAATAGCTGCTAACATGATTTAGAAAGTTGAGTTTTGATTTGTCAGGGAATTCTGGTGTGTTTAACCTCAATTTATACTTTATTTGCAGTGCCGTTCTGAAGCTTCTGTAAATAAATGGATAATTTCATGTCAGTTTTTGACCTCCCAAATTGCTCCATGCACTGTTCTCTTTTTCTAAGAAAAAGGTATAATATTTAAATCAAACAATCATAGCTTGAATGCCTTGCACGTAATATTAGCTCTCCAAAATGAGAAGGATATTATTGGTTTATAAGAACATTCAAACCCCCAACCCTTAACCTAACTGTAAAACTTGATTAGTTAATAGGAATGTTGTTCTAGGACTCGCAAAGGAACATGACCTATTTGGGTAAATCGCATTAAACAAGTTAAACATCAAAGAAAAGGGACTAAAGATCAAAAAAGACTAAACAGCAACAGTTGTTCTTAAAGTCGAGAACTGAAGGTTGGTTAACAAGTGTTGTTTTGAATTCCCAGCCACTGAAGTCACTTTCAACTTGAATGTGCTTCAACTTCAATTGTCATAGACCTGTCCTACAAGTCACAAAGTGTACAGAGCTCCCCAGACTCAATGTTCCATCATGTATGAACATGAATGAACTAACCCATAAATTTACTTGAAATATGTGTCTCTTCGACAGACCCGAAGGCTGACGAAAGTGGAACGGCAGCGGTTCAGTGAAGAGGTGGAGATGCTGAAGTGCCTGCAGCATCCAAACATTGTCCGTTTCTATGACTCCTGGAAGTCCACCATGAAAGGACACAAGTGCATCATCCTTGTGACGGAACTCATGACGTCAGGGACACTGAAGACGTAAGTTCAGTCCAGGCATAGTTGTGTGAAATTTCTATGAAAGTACTTGCAGATGGTGTGGCCATTAAAGATGCCAGGACAAAGACAGGAAAAGTTTCTCTCCTATAAATAAACTGTTCTTTCTGTGTATTTTCACATGAGACACTGAAGCCCAACTGCTTCTTTCCACCCATTGTCGGAAAAATAACTGTGCTTTGTCATTCTGCAGACACTTTTATCCAGAGTTGCCAACTCTAGAATTACTGTAGTAATTTGGAAAAGTGTCTTGCTCGATAAATGGAATACTGTAGCTTTTTTGCCCCACTCTCACTTACAACCTCTGATGGATAACAACCCAAATCATTAACAACTATGACACCACCATAGTTTAATTGTATATGCCTGTATGCATATGTTATGAAAGGAATAGTTCACCCAAAACTGAAAATTCTGTCATTAGTTACTCACCCTCATACCATTCCAAACCTGTAAGACCTTCGTTCATCTTCTGAACACAAATTAAGATAAATCCGAGAGTTTTCTTACCCTGCATAGACAGCAACGCAACTACTACGTTCAAGGCCCAGAAAGGTAGTGAGGACATTGTTAAAATAGTCCATGTGACATCAGTGGTTCAACCTTCATGTTATGAAGCTACGAGAGTACTTTTTGTGCGCAAAGAAAACAAAAATAACGACTTTATTCAACAATTTCTTCTCTTGCGTGTCAGTCTTCGACACGCATTCACGACAGTACCACGACATATGCATGTGGTGCTGTTGATGCAGGAGCTGGCGTTCTGACGTAGAACGTCTAATCTCTCTTAGTTCATCGTCTGTATATTCTGGTTCAAATATGTAAGGCTGGGCAAAAACTGCAAGTCATCCTCTCTGTCGAAGTCTTCAGACATGTTTACAAAAACTGTTTTATGTACAGCATGCGTCGTCTTCTGCTTGTAAATAAAGGGCAGTGCATCCGGGTTCTACGTCAGAACACTGGCTCCTGCATCAGGATATTTTATGTTCAGTCTAATGTCTCTGTTCATTACCAGTGGCTCCATCCCAAATGGCACTACACTGTGACATAATGTTGCACAGATTGTTGTCATAGGTTGCGTAGCAGGAGCACCATAAAATGACAAATAGGAGAATGAAATGAAAGTCCATGGCTCTGTTCCAAGCCAAGTGTTTTTTCTAACTGCCACCCAACTACATAGTCCATCAAAATATCGCTCTGCATGAGAGACTAAACTCACAATTAATTTCATTAGAGCTTGTCATTAGCATGTTGCTTGGCTAACAGTGCAGTTCCCTAATAATGCATTCTGGAATTGACCCTTCACAAAGACCCGCCCCCTTTAGTTCTTGTTACTACGTCTGACACTAATGCTGCTCTCACGTGACACATGTTCTCACACAGTGAAAAATACATTGTAGAGCAAAGAGGAAACTGACAATGCACTGACAGACAAGACAGAGCAGGTTACTTCTGGTATGAAACAAAGTCTCAGCTGTCAAATTTTGTCATTTTTTAAAGAAATTCAAACAATAGATACCATTTTGTGGGTCTTTAATGTGTCGTGACAGATTGCTGTAGTGCCTCAGTTCAAGCAGTACGTGGACTGATCGTCTCTTCCTCTTTACTAGTTATAGCACAAAATAAACATGAACGAACAGCAGAAGGTATCTTGTTTCAACCGCGGAAAGACATCAATGCACACCATTTTTCAAGTTTAAGTCCACCAGTGTTAATCTACTCTCCAGTCTGGTTTGTTTGTCAGACAGAATGGCAGATTTGGTGTTATGTTTGGTCAGATCGCCTGTCAATAAAACTCCCAGAAAAAGGGTCAATTGCCTTCTTCATGAAGAATACACATGATGCTGCCATTTAGTAAAAACTATGCCTACTATAACTACAATGCCGACCTGTTTACCTGTAGGTATCTGAAAAGGTTCAAAGAGATGAAGCTGAAGCTCCTCCAGCGTTGGAGTCATCAGATCCTCAAGGGCCTTCACTTCCTGCACACCCGAACACCTCCCATAATCCACCGAGACCTTAAATGTGACAACATCTTCATAACTGGCCCCACCGGATCTGTTAAGATTGGTGATTTGGGCCTAGCTACTCTCAAGAGTGCCTCATTTGCCAAGAGTGTCATTGGTGAGTTCAGAATTGCACAACATTTCAGTTTACTGCGTATTAAATTTAGATGTTACAGTGGCAACAATTTCTCTTCAAACACACCAGCAGAACTTTCTTTTACCTTCACAACAGTTACTGTAAACAGTGCCCTGAGCTACCTCTACTGTGGGCTTACCTTGTTTGTTTACTCTGTCAACTGTATTTATCCCACAAGAAGTGATTGACACAGATTTCTCACCTTGCTTATATACGATGGTGCTTGTATCACATTAGCTCATTAGCTCAGCATTGGCTCAACACGGTTTAAAATCTGATCTGCTCACGCTTTGATTAGGAGAGTTCAGTGACATGAATAAGTAAAGAATGTGTGACCTGCATGGGACATCAGAAAGCACAACCAATAGCTCAAGTTCCACTTGAATCTCAGATGTACTGTTTATGTTTATAAGAGCACGTTTAACATTCAGTCATTTAACGCTCTGGGATCACCATTGTGCCCTTGAGCAAGACACTTTATACAAGGTTACTCTGTGAGGATTGTCCTTGTAATAATGTATGTTGTTTTGGATAAAAGTGCTTGCTAAATGGCTACTTAATGCTTACATTTTGGCATTGATCTTTGCTTCCACACAGGAACCCCAGAGTTTATGGCTCCAGAGATGTACGAGGAGAAATATGACGAAGCTGTTGATGTTTATGCCTTCGGCATGTGCATCCTGGAGATGACCACATCAGAGTACCCTTATTCAGAGTGCCAAAACGCTGCACAGATCTACCGCAAAGTCACCAGTGTAAGTCAATCTTTGCACCTGTATTACAAGCTTGAGAAGAACATCATGGCACCAGGCTGCACTTAAAATTTTTTTACCGTAATTGCAGAGTTCATTGTTTTGTACTAAACGGTTCTCTGGTGGACCCTAATTGTTCTTCTGTGGAATCACTGCAAAAAAAAAAAACCTTTTGGAACTTTTATTTTTTAAAGTGTTACTGGCCATTTTGTGAAACCACATACTGATTCACTGCTCTCTCAGCTCACTGCCACCCACTTCATTAGCTGTCTCTCCTCAAAGCGGCTTCAAGCTTTTACAAGTCTGCTAATGGTTATGTGAGGCCTTTATGAGGCTCTCGATGACATTTCTGTGCAACATGGGGACAATTAGCGCATCTCTCTTGAGCTGTAATTCTATTTAGAAGATGGCGATCTTGTCTCTCATCCAGGTCTCTAATCAACCCCCTGGTTAACCCTCAGAGTCCAAACTGATTTCTGATTACAGTGTTGCAATTGTGTCATTTCGTTGTACTTATGTGCAATGCATGCTAACCGCAACCTTGGGTGTGCATCGAGTTGCATGGTTATAATGTCTTCCGTAAGGGACGACTTTTTCCTTAGTGGCGGCTCATTAAGGGTCCAACCAATCGGCATGTTTACGTGAATAATATACAAAGCAAAAACCACACAGTTAAACAGTTCTAGAGCAACAGTAGTAGCATTGTTGAATACAGAAGCCCTAGAAGAGATTCATTATTTTGATGGGAAAACTGCCTGATTTTTCTCTTTCTCTTCTTGAAACCTCAAATCAGTTCCATTTATGATGTATTTAATGGCCAACACATGTTGAAGAAACACTTTTCCAGTTTGCAATACTTTACATAGATGGATGCCATCTCATTATCTTTTCCTTTAAAAGTGCACTTGATTTTTTTTTCCATTTAAAGTATCTTATAGCCATAGAAATCCATAAAATCTGTTATAACCACCATAATGAGCTCAAATGACTAGTTATATTATACTTTAAAAGTTCAGTTTCAATCAGACTGAAACAATGTTTTGTAAGCTCTTTAGTTCCACTGAAATCATGCCTGTCAGATTTTTTGCAAGGTCGAACTGACAGGCCTAGATAGTAAATTGTAGGTAACACACCTTTAAATATGGATGCCATCTTAAAATATAGCTGTCCTTCATAAACTACAGAGTTTGCAAAGCTGAAACTCAATGTAAATGTAATTTCAAGTATTATTTGGGTTATTCTTTTTCTTTGGTAAGCATCACATTTTCCACCTGTTTTGGCCTCTCTTTATTCCACCTGTCTGGCCTCGTGCATTCAAGGACATTATATTGTCCTGTCCTGCATCATGGTTTATGACATTACAGCCACCAGGTCTTCAATCAGCACGTCCTTTGGTTGTTTTGTTCCTGTTTTCCCTCACAGATTAGTGTTATGAGGCCGTATCAGATTCAGTTGATAAGGAAAGAGGAAGGAAAATGTGAATTAGATGCTTGCAGTCGTTTGTGTGCCTGACATGACAAACAGACATCACCTTTCATCCTGCTGTTCCTGATACAGTTGAGAAGAGACTTTGTGGCTTTGAAGCTGGCATGCAGAAATTACATGGTTGGTCGGAGAGCACATTTCCTTTTTCCAGAACACTGATTGATAAGGATAGACAAAGCGAGACAGTAGCGCTTTTTTAACGTAGTGAGCTGTTCATCTAGGCAACATTTTTTAACATCATGGGTTTGCTTCTGATGCAAAAAAATCTATCCATATCCATTGTTTTGAAGGCAATCCCACAAAATATATATTTGGTATATTTGTATAAGTTTACATTTATAAAATTTTATAGGTGTTTTTATAAGTTAACTAGGTACAGGACAAAAAATACTGATTTAGATGGTGATTTTTTTTCTGTGTATGCATATCTTGTATATCTGTATTTTGCATGTGTATCTTGTGCGTCTGCATTTGCATGTCCATTCACATCACTGACTCAAGCCAGTCATAAATCACTGATTACAACTGTTCATTTCCACACTACACACAGTGGATCAGCTACGCATGATCTAAGAGTGTGGACACAAACAATGCAGTGGCCCCTGGCAAGCATGGGAGGGACGCAGAGGAGTTCAGTGGGACAAAGTGGAGCCCAAAGGAGGTCAAACCATGTGCCTGAGCATCAGCTGATTGGAGAATGTGTCTCAAAGGCACATTCATATTTGATCCCGACAGGCTTTTCCAATTCCCTGGGTTAATGAAAATCATCTTCTGTGTCACTGGGGGCTGAGAGCGTGGGGTTTCTGATACTGTGGTCATGGTCTGTGGAGGAGGCATTTGACCCCAGCATGTTTATGAGAGCAAGAAAGATGCTGTTGTTTGTAGATAGTTGTGCGTTCTGTTTAGACTGCAGACGGGTTTTATGATCTGCATAAGCATGAAACAAGCTGAATGTTCAGTTATTCTTGGAGCAAAGGAAGTTCAAAAGACAAACAGCAGCTTTTCAAAGCTATTTTTTGAAGCACACGTCCCAGGCGTCCCAGAGAGACGAGGCATGTAAAACACAGAAAAACATTTAAATGCAGATGCTGAGCATTGGAAACAACAGGCTTCCCTAAGCCATGCGTTTCTATTTGTGTATACGTTCGTTTTGGGCGATGTGCAAATACCTCAAAACATATGCATTTTGTGGAGGATTGAGGTTGAGCTTCAATATTCAGAGTCTTAAGTGCATAACATGTTCTCTAACAAACACAATCCTCAAACTCAGAGTGTTTGTTTTTCAGATAGGGCTGGGCAGGTGGGCCCTTGAGCGCAACTTTATGAACCGCGGTCCCTGCACTTAAAATTCTTCTGTTGTTATGCCACGGGTTTTCTTGGTATTCTAGGATTACCATGGCAACACAGGCTCTTATTTAGTTCTTAACCTGTCATTCTTTCTAACTGCTGAAAATCATTTAAGGTTAAAAAGGAAACGTGAATCACCTGGGACCAATTTCTGAAATATAAGAGCCTGACACCTTGCAAGTCTTTGTTTTTTGACAATTCAATTTCTTTTCATACAAATATTCAGAATTTTCATTCTGTAATTTTTGTTCAGATTAATGATAGATTATCAGCAATATTGTGTGTGTGTGTGTGTATATACTCTATGTATATATATATATATATATATATATATACACACGCACACATGCACAACATATATATACACTGCTCAAAAAAATTAAAGGAACACTTTTTAATCAGAGTATAGCATCAAGTCAATTAAAATTCTGGGATATTGATCTGGTCAGTTAAGTAGCAGAGGGGGTTGTTAATCAGTTTCAGCTGCTTTGGTGTTAATGAAATTAATAACAGGAGCACTAGATGGGCAACAATGAGACAACCCCCAAAACAGGAATGGTTTTACAGGTAGAGGCCACTGACATTTTTTTCCCTACTCATCTTTTCTGACTGTTTTTCACTAGTTTTGCATTTGGCTAGGGTCAGTGTCACTAATGGTAGCATGAGGCGATACCTGGACCCTACAGAGGTTGCACAGGCAGTCCAACTCCTCCAGCATCGCCAGAAGTTTTGCTGTGTCTCCCAGCACAGTCTCAAGAGCATGGAGGAGATTCCAGGAGACAGGCAGTTACTCGAGGTGAGCTGGACAGGGCCGTAGAAGCTCCTTAACCCATCAGCAGGACCAGTATCTGCTCCTTTGTGCAAGGAGGAACAGGGTGAGCGCTGCCAGAGCCCTAAAAATTACCTCCAGCAGGCTGCTGGTGTGAATGTCTCTGACCAAACAGCCAGAAACAGACTTCATGAGGGTGGCCTGAGGGCCTGACGCCCTCTAGTGGGCCCTGTGCTCACTGCCCGGCATCGTGGAGCTTGATTGGCATTTGCCATTGAACACCAGAATTGGTAGGTCCGCCACTGGCACCCTGTGCTTTTCACAGATGAGAGCAGGTTCACCCTGAGCACATGTGACAGAAGTGAAAGGGTCTGGAGAAGCCGTGGAGAATGTTATGCTGCCTGTAACATCGTTTAGCATGACCGGTTTGGTGGTGGGTCAGTGGTGGTCTGGGGAGGCATATCCACGGAGGGACGCACAAACCTCTACAGGCTAGACAATGGCACCCTGACTGACATTAGGTATCGGGATGAAATCCTTGGACCCATTGTCAGACCCTACGCTGGTGCAGTGGGTCCTGGGTTGCTCCTGGTGGCCTCATGTGGCAAGAGTATGCAGGCAGTTCCTGGAGGATAAAGGAATTGATACCATTGAATGGCTACCACGCTCGCCTAACCTAAATCCAATAGAACACCTCTGGGACATTATGTTTCGGTCCATCTGACGGCGCCAGATTGCACCTTAGACTGTCCAGGAGCTCAGTGATGCCCTGGGTCCAGATCTGGGAGAAAATACCCCAGACTCCGTCGTCTCATTAGGAGCATGCACCGATGTTGACAGGCATGCACACAAGCACGTGGGGTCCATACAAACTACTGAGTAACATTTTGAGTTGCTGCAATGAAATTTCAGCAAAATGGACTAGCCTGCTGCATCATTTTTTCACTTTGATTTTTGGGGTGTCTTTTAATTCAGTTGATTGATAATTTTCATTTATCTTGGCATCCTTTCGTTCCTAACACATTACCCAGTCCATATCAGTATGGATATCCAGCATGATATTTTTCCCCATTGAGATCTGATGTGTTTTCAAAGTGTTCCTTTAATTTTTTTGAGCAGTGTATATATATATATATATAAATACACAAACATATATATATATAGCATATTTATACTGTATATATATATATATATATATATAGTGTGTCTGTGTATATAGTGTGTGTGTGTGTGTATATATATATACTGCATATATATATATATATATATATATATATATATATATATACACACTATATATTGATATATTGATTTATTTTACATATATATATATATATATATACACGCACACATTAAATATATACACTATATAATGTTTATATGTTTATTATTTGTCTTGCATCTAATTTTATAGTTCAGAAATAAGGAGATTTTATGCTTTTAAGTTTTGGCTGGTTTGTGTTATTCTGTTTATCTAAAGTAAATTTCTCTTGTTCCAGTAATGCAATGCTGTCGCTGTCACGGCTCCAGCTAATTAAGTGTGATACAATTAGACGTGAATCTGGGTCCTGCATTGCCATGGGGACAGATCTGTTCTCACGAGGTTGCGGAGGCGTTAGGACCAAACTTACTAATGTGCATGCTATTGGGAGGGCAAAGATTGTGTAACACCTCTGCATATCAGACGTGCTATAATTAGACCATGTACACATCACTATGAAGACTGTCTCCTCATCTGCCTACGCTTAAACACAGATAAAACTTTGATGAAATGTCATTATATTCAGTGCACATGGAATATAATGTTTTTCCAAGGAACTGGTGCACCTGATTGTAAAAGTATGTGAGATTTGTCTTTTTCACCTGTGTATGACCTTCAGCAGATTGAATGACATGCAGAACCAGAGGGAAACAGACAGAGAGAATTAAGACTGGACCAGACGTTAATTATGTCTGTTAGTCTTTGCGGAGCCAGTGATGTCACTGAAGCATGTGGCCTTACCACATTAGCTCAACTGATAGAGCATGGCGCTAGCAACACCAGTAACAGGTTCGATTCCTAGGTAATGTAATGTACTAAACAAACTGATGAAATGAGAAGCTTGAATCTGGAGGTAACAAACCTGTATTTATCTGACTTTCTTTCTTCCATGGAACACAAAAGAAGATATTTTGAAGAATGTTTTTGCCCATAAAATGGAAATCGTTGGGGTCCAAATGTTGTCGAGATATCCCTTTAACTGTAAGAAGCATCATGGCAGCTTAAACTGTTCTGACAGCTGTTTTCATAAAATAACACCGCTTTCATGTTCAAATACAGCTAACACTGAATCACACAATGTATTTACCGAAACATGTAACCTTGCTATTTTCTGCATTTATCTTCCAATTCACCCCATGCTGCTTACCTGTTAAACACACAGCGGAGATGAAAAGCCTTTCCATCAAGCATGAGGTCCGCACCAGCAAGATGACTGCGGTCACTTAACTGAGACGCAGAGAAAATTGACCTGCATTTTCACTGAAATCAAAAGCTTTCAGGTCGATTTATTGGCCTAGTGTGAGCATTAACCTTATAGTGAAACTTGCCTGTAAAATGAACGAAAATCTAGCAAAGCTAATCAACCTAATTACAGTTCTCATGAGAGAACATTTAGATGTAAACTACTTTGCCATTTAACACTTGGTTTCTGCGGACACATTTGTTGGGTGGTATTTATATATGGTATGAGGACATTAATGATTTGGAGTTCAGCACAGTTTGTTTATGAAGCTTCCAGTTGGTACACAAACAAGCAGCGTGTTTGTGTTGACAGCTAGAAAGGTTGGCATATCTGTCTTTAATCCTTGGGGAAAGGTCATTTCATATCTACTGTGATGTTTTCGTACTAAGAGTATGAAAAGTGTTTCGACTGGACCTGGCAGGAGATCATAATGCTCAGCATTTGCTGTTGGATAGCTCTCAAAACCTAATGGAATTTTGTGTTATGTTTCCTAAAAGTATCAAATGTTTAACCAAAAACATTTCTTGTATGCAAAATCTCAAGTGAGACAGTTGTTGACGTAGTATAAGAGATAAGTGGTGGTGAATAGGTAAAATTTAATTACACAAAAATTTAGTAGGTTAATGTTGGTTAATGCAGTAGCTAATGTGAAGTAACCATGAACAATATCTTTACAGCACTTCTTCATTTTGGTTAACATAAATTTCTACATTACAGCAATTAAATGATAAATTAAAGTGAATGTGTTATGAACAAACATGAATTAACACTGAACAAAATGAACATTAGCCTAGATTAATAAAATAATTTTTGATTATTGTTAGTTCACTGATACCATTATTGTACTAACATTAAAATAACATTAATGTTAACATTACCATAATTTTAACTAATGTAATTAAATTGAACATCGTTGAGTGTTACTAACTAACATGTTTAGCATGGCTCACATAATTTGCTCTTGCAAGTATTTGGTCACAATTAGTTCAGAGTTCATATTGATTATCAAATTGAGAACTCTAGAGAAGATGTGCAATTACTGAGTTTTTTTCAGTTTTCAGTTCTTACAGAAAGTTTAGAAACAAATGAAATTCTGAAGAATATTGACAGCAAACATTGTATGGAGATGAAATCTGGTTTCAAGCCACCAGCACGTAATGGCCGCAGCACTTTCAGCTGGATGTAATGTTGGACTTAAACATAAATGTGAGGTAATGATTGTTCCTCAATGCATTGGCGAGGTGCAGAGCAGAAATTAAACTCTTTTTTTATGTAAGATTCTTAAGATTCTTCAAGTTTCTTGTATCAGGACCAACACTGTGTGCCGAATTATTAGGCAAGTTGATATTCTGGTCATATTTTTTTCCAAGAACATTTTACCAATTCCAAACCACATCAGTCTTGATAACTACTATTGACTTTGTATTTAATCATTTATAAGTGATATATAATTGTCCATGAAGGCTGAAAGTCAAAAACTCCTTATATTCAGGTGTGCTGAATTATTAGGCAGGTTTTCTTTTACAGATAAAATGAGCCAAAAAAAAGAGATTTAACTCAGACTGAAAGTCAAAAATTGTTAAATGCCCATGAGAAGGATGCAATACTAATGCAATAATAGAATTTGCAAAGCTAGGGCATGACCACTGGGCAGCGAAATGCTCATTGGATCAGCAGAGTCAGAAAAAACAGGTGGAGAAGAAAAGACACATACTAACCGCAAAAAGAATTAACGTGGAAGAATTCAGGTGAGAAACAACAAAACCATTTAATCTCCAGAACCTAAAAAAACCTGATTTTTCAGAACCGCAAGCTTCCTGGAGTCTCCACAAGTGCAATGTGTCAGGTTCTCAGAGACTTTGCTTGGGTAGAAAATCCTAAAAAATGGCCCTCACTTAATAAGAATAACATGCTGAAGTGTTGTGAAATCCATTAAGACTGATTTTTCATAGGCTTTATGGACAGATAATTTTGAGTGACTCTTGAAGAACCAGCACCACATCCTCTTGAACCACTGTTTGAAGAACTTATCTTCCAGAATCTGGCGGTAAGTTTGAGGAGCTCATTTTATTCAATCTCTGCAAGACAGACTTTTCAGGATAGGAGATGGACTAAAATGAGCTCCTAAAACATACTGCCAGATTCTGGAAGATAAATTCTTCAAACAGTGGTACAAGAGGATGTGGTGCTGGTTCTTCAAGAGTCACTCAAAACTTATCTGTCTGAAAAATCAGTCTTAATGGATTTCACAACACTTCAGCATGGTATTCTTATAAAGTGAGGGTCATTTTTTAGGATTTTCTACCCAAGCAAAGTCTCTGAGAGCTTGACACCTTGCACTTGTGGAGACTCCAGGAAGGTTGCAGTTCTGGAAAATAATTGAGCTGGAGACTAAATGGTTCCTGATGGTTTCTCACCTAATTCTTCACCTTAATTCTTAATTCTTTTGCAGTTAACATGTGTCTTTTTTTCTCCACCTGTTTTTTCTGACTCTACTGATCCAGTGAGCATTTCGCTGCCCAATGTTCATGCCCTAACTTAGCAAATTCTATTATTGCGTTAGCACTGCATCCTTCTCCTGGGCATTTAATAAGTTTTGACTTTTAGTCTGAGTTAAATCTCTTTTTTTGGCTCATTTTATCTGTAAAAGAAAACCCCCACCTTTACCCGCACACCTGAATATAAGAAGTTTTTGACTTCCAGCCTTCATGGACAATTATATATCACTTATAAATGATTAAATACAAAGTCAGTAGTAGTTATTAAGACTGATGTGGTTTGGAATTAGTAAAATGTTCTTGGAAAAAAATATGACCAGAATATCAACTTGCCTAATAATTCGGCACACAGTGTATTTTAGCTGGTTTAAACTGGTTCCTAACTGGTCTAGCTGGTCTCTTAGTCAGATCAAGTCAGATCTTTAACTTGTCTAGTTGGTCTTTCAGCCTAACCAGCTAATAATTACCCCAAACCCCTCTAAAACCAGTAAACCAGACCAGCTTGAACAGGCCGAGAGACCTAATGCTGGTGTAGGTGTTTTTTTCTCAAAAGAGACAGAAAAAAAGCTGATTAATGGTGTGTGAAACAAACATAAATGGGCATTTGGTTCTTTGCTTCATGGTCTCAAGGGGTCTCCTCAAAAGACTGATGTCATCAAGAGGTGCCTGACCAGTGAAAAATCATTCAACTAACCCCTTTCAACTACCTCCTGAACCCCTGTTGAAAGCTATGAGATCAGTTTTGCCCAGTGCTTTGGACAGAAGCGTTTTTCAGGGGTGAGAACTTCAGGCCACCCCACCCCCTTTATGCTGAATTGCACCTCTGTTTTGTATTTTCTGTTTTCCTTTCCATCTCAAACTTTCAATGGGCCTATTATCTGAACAAGCAATGCCAAAGCGTCCTGGTTGCGTCAACAAGTTCCTCTCTGTATTTTCTGGGCAGCTCAGAACATTGAGGTTGCCACAAAATCTGTCCAACAGCAGCATGGATCTTGTTCATAATGCCTTTTGCAATGAGCGTATGGCACCAGGCCTGGCTGGAAGAATACTGAAGTTACGTCATAGCTTTCATCTATGAGGGTTTTAAGTGATGATGTGATGCATTTGAAACCGTTTATGGCATACATATACTCGCACACTATAGTTTATGTGCTTAAGTTTTCAGTAACAGTGTGGTGAGGACATTTGAATCTGTAAGTATGATATTGCAAAAATGTCCTCAGCAACCAATTTTGTGGTTTTCACCTCATCTGTTTTACAGTGCGGTTTCAGCTGCCTGAGAATTGGAGTTTGATTTAATTTAGCTTTTCCACTTAACAAAGGAGATGGACTGTTAAAAGAGCGTTTCCTTGAATCGGATTTCTTATCTTCTAAATGAAAAAAGTCTTTCTAGGAGAACAGTGATTTTATAGAATGACTGTCCTTTTATCAACTGATTTTCTTTGAAATCCGCTATAGACTTAATCAAAGTGTTCTTTGTAGTCATTTTTATAAGTGTGTTTGTGAGTGTTTATTATGCCCAATTGTGAAAACATGTCCTTACAAGGCTTGTAAAATCGAGTTGAGTGTAGAAACAGGCAACCATGTTCCAAAAAGCACATCTTGTGTAATCAATGTTTTTCCACAATATGGTGTCTGTTCCCTGTCATTAGATGCCTGACAGATATCACTGATAACGTGGTCTGTTTAGCCCAGAAGGACTGAACGTACTTCTGGTGTGATGTGTTCTGTTGACTAAATAAGTATATTAAAAAAAACCTGCTTACAGTTTTATATGGCCAATCTCTTAAATAGCCTGGTTGCTCCTTATTTACAATTTAAATAATTTGTACCATTATTTATTTCTTTAATGGTATGTCAGATGTCATCAATTAGGTTTGCAGTAGCTTCCTTTCTATTAGGTCCTCTTTAAAGATTCATTTCAAATTAAGCTCTATCAACAGCATCCTATAGACTAGATACAGTTTTTACAGTCTCTGTCAACTGAGCTTAAATTGTATTAAACCCAAAACATTTATTTAATCATTGCTGTCTGTATTATATTCATTATTGTTTATTTAAACAATGTTGGGAACCTTAGAAATAAAGAGGCTGTTTTTGCTGTACCTTGAAATCTATACGTAAGTGATTTCTGTTAGGATTGTTTAACCTCTTTTCATGTGAAATGAGTAAAAAAATGTCCCTGGCAAGTTGCTTTAGAAATTAGCTTAGGTCTATACAGCCATTATGAAGCCAAACAGAGCCTGAAGCTTCAACAACAATGAAACGCTGAAGGTCAAACCAGCAAGCCTTGTGTGTAACATTACTGAGTTATGTTTACACACACTCGTCTTTTTTGTTTTTCTGTTATTGTATGGATTAAGGCAGTGAATCTTTAGGTTTTGCAACTGGATTCCAAAGCATTTTTGCAAATGATTCAGATTTGGCACATAATTTGGTTCACTGTGATTAATAACAATGCAATTCAGTATTTTTTAAAATACACTTCTAGGATTTTTGCCTTACTGTTGTCACGATCTCCCGGGGAGCAAGGAAGCCAGGAACAAGGAGATGAGGAATTAACAAAATGAGAGTCCTTAATAAACCAAATAGGGAACATCGAGCACATGAAGACATACAGGTAGACACTTCAAAATGACGTTTAACAGCAGACAGGAAACACGGGGCAAAACACACTATAAGTAGACAGAACTAATGAGGGGCAAACGAGACACACTTGGAGATTAATCAACTAATAACCAAAATGGGGACAGGAACTAACCAAATAAGGGCACACAGGAACTAAACGGAAACAAACATGGTTTGTCGGTAGAACTGTTACGGCGTGGGACACACCTACCGGGAGGGGGGCGGGCGCCCTGGAGGCCGGTGCAGGGCAGGATACTGGAGAGGCCTCCAGGGCGGATCAGGGGACTCCGGCGGCCATGGCGGAGCAGGAAGCTCAGGAGGCCATGGCGGATCAGGGGCCTCCGGCGGGCATGGCGGAGCAGGGAGCTCGGGAGGCCATGGCGGTGCAGGGAACTCAGGAGGCCATGGCGGATCAGGAAACTCGGGAGGCCATGGCGTGTCAGGAGCCTCAGGGAGCCATGGTGGGTCAGGAGTCTTAGGGGCCTTGGCCCTTGGCCCGGCCACCCAGGCCATGGCTATATGTCCCCCCCCCAAAAAAAATTTCTTGGGGAAATCAAAGATTGGTGGGTGCTCAGGAGGAGCGGGCACTGGGGGGCGCTCTGGAGGAGTGGGCTCTGGAGGCGCAGGCACTGGAGGGCGCTCTGGAGGCGCGGAGCTGAATGGGACCAGCGGAGACGTAGGAGACGATGGAGGGCTGGACAGGACCAGCGGAGACGTAGGCGACGATGGAGGGCGCTTGCGAGGAGCGGGCTCTGGAATCGCTTGCGAGGAGCAGGCACTGGCTTCGGAACAGCCGGCTGGCTTGCCACATTAACAGCCGGCGGGCTTGCGTGGGCCGCGGACGGCGGGTTGGCTTTCCCCGTGGACGGCGGCGGGCTTGCGTGAGCCGTGGACGGCGGGTTGGCTTTCCCGCGGATGGCGGCGTGCTTGAGGGAGCCACGGACGGCGGGTTGGCTTTCCCCGCGGACAGCGGACTTGAGGGAGCCGCGGACGGCAGGTTGGCTTTCCCTGCGGACGGCGGACTTGAGGGAGCCGCGGACGGCGGGCTTGGGTGAGCCGCGAGCGGCGGCGGGCTTGAGTGAGCAGCGACTGACAGACTTGACTGGGGACTGGCAGACGGACTGGATGGCAGGCTGGTTCTGGATCGGGGCTGGACACTCTCCATACACCGGAGGATCCCTTCCCTCCAGCTCAGTCCTGTGGTGTCTGGGAGGTCCACGGTGCGATGGTAATTGGCCCCGATCCAGAACAGGGAGTTCAGCGTGGCGTCGTCCAGCGCCGTATTTGCGGTGATCCTGCAGAACTCCCATGCGTACTCCAATAGCGGGAGGTCTTGGCGGGCCAGGGCGGAAAACCGTGCAGCGGTTTCCATAGCCACGGGGAGAAACAGAAAAATGAAACAAAAGACTTTTCAAAACCCGGGAAAACAAAAACGGGGGAAAGGAGCACCGCTTACTATTTTGTTCGGTCTGCTGTTCTGTCACGATCTCCCAGGGAGCAAGGAAGCTGGGAACGAGGAGACGAGGAATTAACAAAATGAGAGTCTTTAATAAACCAAATAGGGAACATCGAGCACATGAAGACATACAGGGCGACACTTCAAAATGACATTTAACAGCAGACAGGAAACACGGGGCAAAACACACTATAAGTAGACAGAACTAATGAGGGTCAAACGAGACACACCTGGAGATTAATCAACTAATAAACAAAATGGGGACAGGAACTAACCAAATAAGTGCACACAGGAACTAAACAGAAACAAACTTGTGACAACTGTGTCTTAGGCAAGAAAAAGGAGTGCAGACTGTTTATTGCACCGATATTTACATTGATTCATTAGATATTTTTGAGAATGGGCCAACACAAATTATTCATAATTTAAATGTCGTATTTTAAGATTTATGCATATGAAGAAGTGTTAAATTAATATTTAGCAGCACTCCTGATCCATGCAGTGTAGAAGATTTCTGATTTTACTATGTTTGTGGGGACCAAAAACTGGCAAAATATGAGGCACATGCTATCCAATTCTATTTTTGTGTGACAGAATGAAATATCTGTAAATACTGTATCTGTAAATACTGTAAAAATGATGTGTAACTTCCACATTTGAGTCCCTAGAAATGTAATAATATGTAAATACCATACAACATCACATTCACACTTGTCGTATTTACAGCTTGGAGAGTACTGTACTCTTCTAACAGAATTTCTGTCCCTTTGACCTCTGACCTGGTTTGACCTGATCTACTATTCTCTTAATATATCTAAGTGTGACATTCATGCTAAACGTGCACGTCTCTTACAGCACTTTTTGTTTTGTGTGAAGCTGGGTGGATGTGTTTCTTTTCTTTTTCAGTCAGCCCACTTGATAAACGTACACACACAAAATTGTTTTTCCCATTATAGTATTGACTCCCCTCCTGATTTTTTTCCCACCCATGCCATCCATCAAAGTAATTGAAACCTATGACATTTCCATTATCTAAAGTGAATTTTCTTTTCCTTAACCCTTTCCTCTCCCCCAAACCCTCCTCCTCTCTGTCTCTCGCTCTTTTTCAGGGCATGAAGCCAGACAGTTTTTACAAAGTGAAAGTCCCTGAACTGAAAGAGATCATTGAGGGATGCATCCGGATGAACAAAGATGAAAGGTAACTATAATGTCTACAAGGTCGTTCAACAAACAGGAACATCTGTAACCACGCCGACATGAACACTTCAGATTTTCTAGTGGTACTAGGGCATAAACTTTCTCCTCTGTGTTGTTTGACCTCTGTGGTGTCAGAGGGCTTTGGGTCACTAGTTAAAATGAGAGAGAGAGTTATGGTTAGGGTTACTAACACATTCCTGCCCATCTTTTTGAATCCCAGCTAATCTCAAAAACACAGTATATAGGCTATATATTTATATTTGGGTTTATTTGTGGTCATGCACTTCTAAGGCAGCTTTATGACCATCATGGAACCCCAATTTGGAACACTCTACTTTGGCAGCTTGGAACATAAAAATACACACAATAGTGCACACAAATATTGGGTGAAATGTGTTTTTATTTACAATGATCTGCTTGAAAAATTTTAAGTGCTTTCTTAGACTCACATGTCATGCTAACTCTGTAGGCAGATCACTAGGTTTTGGAAAAGAGCAACTTTGTGTTGACTTCCTGCAAATATGTTTTTTGGCTTTTTTTCACTTTTACACTAAAAAAAGTAACGAACAGTTTCCATCAGTACTCAACGTGTTTTCCACTTGAAATCACTCAATCACACCACTTTTGTTCTACCCAAAATATCCTCATAATTGTGCAATCAGTTCAACATAACACATTTCTGCCTGGATAATAGTCCATTTAATGTCATCCAGCCATTATGTAAAGCGTTTGGTCAATAGCCACTAGTAATGACTTACTCCATCCAGCAGTAGGTCATTCTGATGATTAATAGTGTTGATTTAATTAACTCCAGTTTTTGTAGATGAATGTTCTTACTCTGACAGTCCATCTCTCATAAGATCTGAGACTGTATTATGCTGGGATTTTACTTTTTTTATTGGTTGCATGTTTCACAAAGACATTGTAGTCTTAGCAATAAGGAAATCTGGTTGTAAATTGGCTTAAAATATTGGGAAAATAGTTAGCATTTATTAAAAGCAATAGATCATGTAAACAGCATTCATCAAAAATGATGGCTTAAAATAGCTAGTTTAAGATAGAAATTAATATTTGTCACTTCTATGTTGCAAAAACAGAGTATTTGGTCAAAATACAGAGCAAATTTTCAATTGCTAGTGGAAAAAGATGCTTTTTGCAGCTAGATGGTGTAGTTACAACTTCTACCAGTAGGGGCTAACTAGCTTATGCTAACCAGCCAAACCTTGATGCCCTTTTGTAAAACCCAGAAGGAAGTATATGATTATATATGTTTTCTCGTTATCTTGTTTATAGGTACACCATCCAGGACCTGTTAGAGCACACCTTCTTCCAGGAGAACAATGGTGTCCGTGTCGAATTGGCTGAGGAGGATGACATGTTGAAGTCTGGCCTTAAACTCTGGCTTCGAATGGATGACACCAAGAAGCTCCATGGCAAATATAAGGACAACAACGCCATTGAGTTCCTGTTTGAACTCTACAAGGACGTCCCGGAAGAGGTGGCTCAGGAGATGGTGAGATCGAAATTCTTGATTTGATAGATTAATTTCCATTTTTGTAATTTCCGTGCCATTACTGAACAGATCAGCAAAAATAATAACAAATCCATGTTCTTCAGGTTGTTCTTGGCTTCGTTTGCGAGGCAGACTACAAACTGGTGGCCAAAGCCATTCGTGATCGTGTCACTGCCATCAAACGCCAACGAGAGAAGCTCCGCCGACAGGCCGAAGAGGCACAGAGACGGCGACAAGAGGAGGTGATTGAGGAGGAACCCGAACCTAGTCTTGAAGGCGAACCTTCAGTTTCGAACCCACCTGCTCCTAAGCCTCCTGTAGAGACGCCCGTTTCCACCCCTACTCAAGCTCCACCCACTGTCACAGTGTCAGGCCCCATTTCCCTGCCTGCAAACGAATCTATGGACTCTGGCTTCAATGCCAGCTTTGCCACCGAACCAGAGGAGCCAGACGCGGACCAGCGGCAGCATTTCAACATACGTCACGCCAGCTACTCATCAGCAAACTGTAAGTTTTTGTACTATTCTGTATATTAAAGTCGGCATGAAATTTAAATTCATCCTTTCTCAGAGCTGTCCAAACTTGCTCCTGGAGGGCCACTATCCAATCTCAATTAAACACACCTGAACCAGCTAATCAAGGTCTTCAGGATTACTAGACAGGTGTGTTGGGGCAAGTTTGAGCTAAACTCTCCAAGAAGGTGGTCCTCCAGCAGTAGGATTAAACAGCCCTGCCTTCTCTATTTTCGAAATGCACGTTATAGATCTTATTGTGGACTTATTGTGAACAATTCATCAATGCATATGCATTTTTTATGCATTTGCATATTTTTCAGTGTCATAACTGAACCTTGTAGAAGGGTGTAGAAACTCCTAACCGTGGTTGTAAGCCTAAACGTGACAATAGCTGGGTATCCATCAAAAGTTGCGAATTTAGCTTTTTTTTTTAACAAAATTGGAATATCGCATAAAACATTTGCAAATAAGCACCGTTTCCATCCAACGAGTCAAAGAGAACAAAATCATCACTTCCTGAAAAACTGGCACTAAATATCACCAAGAAAAGTAGAATTTATTCAGCAAATGCGTTTCTATCTCCCGTTATTCACAGATTTTTTGTTCGACATTTGGTGTTTACATCACTTGTTTCTGATGTGATACTTCAAAATGCGCATAAAAACAGGGTGATGGAAACATGGAAACTGTAAATTTATTGTTGAATATTGATCCACATGTCTCTTCTGGCCAACCAAAGCTTCAAACATGTTTCTCATGACCAAATGACATTTAAAACCAACATGATTTACTTGTTAGTGGTTAAACAGTTGCTATATTGTACAGTATGTCAGCATACATTCATTACCCAATCATTTGCATGTACAGAATGTTTACTAACTTACATGGCAATTTGGATGGGTAAATTAGTTTTAAAAAACCTAGACAACATCTTTAGATGCAAGTCCAGTCTTTTTAAATCTGGCCAGAATGATTTGAAACAGCATTTGACTGCCTTAAATTCAAAGAAGAAAAAATAATGGGCAGCTTGTTTGTCAGTCGTTTCCATTTCATACCTGTTTTTTTAGTCTGGTTTTTATCTGATCCAGTACACACAATCTGGCTCCAATTAGTTAGCATGGTATGTATCATTTTATTTTAGATTTACACAAATACACTACCATTCAAAAGTGTGGGGTCAGTAAGATTTTATAGAAAGAAATTAATATTTTCATTCAACAAGGATGCATTAAATTGATCAAAAGTGACAGTAAAGAAATGCATAATAATAAATAAATTATGCATAAATGCATAATTTCTATTTAAGATAAATGCTGTTTTGAATATTTCTGTTCATCAAAGAATCCTGGGGAAAAAAATGTCAGTTTCCACAAAAAGATTAATTGGCACAATATGAACACCAAACCAGTGTAATGAATTCTGAGGGATCATGTTATTTTAAATGTAAATAAAAAATAATAAAAATTGTAGTAATTAAATTGTACTGATATTTCACAATATTGCAGTTTTCACAGTATTTTTTATCAAATAAATTCAGCCTTGGTGAACATAAGAGATGTCTTTCTGCCAATCTTACTGACATGAAACTTTTGAAGGATTTAAGCCCTTAAGCTCCTGTAGAAAGAGACATTTAGCTAATTGTCTAGTTTATCTGAAATTCCTAATAGTCAACCTCCATAAAAGTCGTTGTATAACCTGTGGCCATTTGCATAAACTGCTTAGATTAGTCTGAAAAAGTTATTCATCTATTTTCTTTAAGACTGGTCATAACTTTTTAAAGTCAGTTACAAAAAAGGTAGATTAGTCTAATTTGAATCTGAAAAGTAAGCTTGATTACTCCTTGCCTAACTGATAGCTGGTCAAACTAGTTGTTAAGACACAGTTCTAACATAGTGACTATGTTTATGTAACTAACCCCTTATGCCTTGCTAGGTCATGCATGACGTCTCTATGCACTTTAGCAATATCAGTAGGCTGCACACTAACAAACTACTGTCCTCTGGTTGAATTGTGGTTACCATGGCAGCTGACTGTGAGACGGATGGATATCTCAGCTCCTCTGGGCTTCAGGAACCTTCAGAAGCTCGAGCTCCTGTAGCAAATCAATCCTCCACAGCTCCACAACCAACCATTGGAGCACCTCAAGTGGAAACCACACCCACTGAAGCCCCTCCCACTCCAGCTGCAGCAATCCCAGCTCTCCGTTTCCCATCGGTAGGTTACCAACAATTAAAAGTTTGACCCAAAAGTGACAGTAAAGACATTTATAATGTTACAAAAGATTTCTATTTCAAATAAATGCTGTTGCTTTGAACTTTGTTCATCAAAGAATCCTGAAAAAAAAATCACAGTTTCCACAAAAAAAGCAGCATAACTGTTTTTAACATTGCTAATAATAAGGAGCCTTTGTGAGCATTAATGGGACTTTTTTCAAAAATCCTATCGATCACAAACTTTTGAATGGTAGTGGACATATATAATAAATATATTTTAAAATCAACATCAGGGCTTGACGCTTACCTTTTCCCCAAGGAGCACATGTGCTCCTAAGTCAAAAAATTTAGGAGCGCATTAAAAAAATTTAGGGGCGCAATGCAAATTTTTCAAATTAGGTGTTTTAGCTTAATAAGGGGATACAAAGAGACATTTACAAGCACAATTATTTAATTTATCAGAATATAGAATGTACACAAGGTTTTTAAATAATTTTACTTCAGACACTATTTAATAGGCTAATTATGTAATTAGTTATAATCCTATTAAACTGTGTCGGTATAAAATTTTCACAATAATCATTGAAGCTTTTGTCACGGTATATGTTTTTGTTTTTGTTTTTAAATCACAATATATAATTTCTAAGTGAAAAAAAGTGTTGTCGTCCTAACAGGTTAAATAACTTTATTAAAGATAATTTACTAAAAGACTTTTATAAAAAATACATAAAAATATAAAGTAAACAAGTGTTTCAAGATTAGAGTGCAAAAAATTGTTCAAATGAACGAAAGAACAATAGGTAACACTTTACAATAAGGTCCCATTTGTTAACATTAGTTAAAGCAGGTTAACATTAACTAAAAATGTGCAATAGCTAATTGTTGCAGTAGTTAATATTCTTTGTTAATGTTGATTAATAAAAAAATACAACTATGTTAGTTAATGTTAGCTCCATTGAATTATATTAAGACAACTTCTGATTTTATAATGTATTATTAAAAGTTGAAATTAAGATAGCATTATTAATAAATGCAGTCATTGTTTTTTTCATGTTAACTAATGGAACTTGTGTTACTGAACAATAATAACGAATCAGTCGTTGATATATAGATAGGCCCACTGTTCTCTATTATAGATCAGTGGATGGGCCATGTTTTAGGTTAGAAAAAATGTTTATAAATAGCTCATTGTGAGTGTGAAACATTATTTACACAGTTTTAGGAAAGTAGCGCAGCTGCTTTGTTTACTGGGTTACCGGGGTAACGGCAGCGTCAGCGCCCTCTAGTGGCCAATATGCGTCATTCAGCGCGTCTTCACTTTAACTCGCTCCGCTTTTCTTCTCATCTGTGCTCATTTAAATTAAACCGTTGCCTTTTTAAAGTTCTGTAATCATATGAGGCTGCATCGCAATTTTTCCATAAATAAACAGAATAAATTAATACGTTTGTTATAGGCTACTGTATAAGTTAGGCTGTTTTGTATTTTGTTTTGTATTCGCACTTGTGCTCCTAAATACATTTTCCAGTTCGCACACATCTATATTTAGTCGCAAATGCGAGTGAAATGCTCGCACTGTCGAGCCCTGAACATGAAATTGTGAGATTTCAGACCATTTATGACTGATACTAGATAGGGGTGTAACGGTACACAAATATGACAGTTCAGTACATACCTTGGTTTTGACATCACAGTTCGGTATGGTTTTGGTACAGAAGGGGGAAAAACTAAACATAAATTTGCTTTTTTGTTTATTAAACAGTGGTTTACTGAACAAATGGCCCTTTCTTTAAATAAATTCTATTATAATTAAAATTTTCTTAGGAATAAAAATCTACTTCAGCTCATGCTCTAAACTATATGGAGCTCTTTTACATTACTAAAAGGTTACAATTAACAACAGAGCCCAAAATTAAATTTAAATACTATTTATATTTAAATATAGTAATCAACACTCAACTTAAAAAAAATGTATGCAAACATGTAAATTGCACATAAGGCAGTTTTTAAATTAACTTCTAAATTATACAATTTCTATTTGTTGTTGAAATATATTCATCTAAACAGTGTTTCATAATCGATATATTTAAACATACATTAAATAATTAAGACATCATCACTAACAGGTAAAGTAAAATATTGTGAGTATATAGTCTAATATTTCACGAAATGCTCTTCTCTAGCGAACTAACGAGCTGTGGATACTGATGACTTGCCTGAGGTAAATTAAATGCTATGTGACATTTTGTTTACAAGCTGTTTTATTGACAACTTTCCACGGTTGAAACACTGATGGAGCGATTACATGAGGCATGAGGTGTTCATTCATGTTTATTTCGCGTTGAAACTAGTAATAAAGAGGAAGTGATGATCAAGCTCACAGGCGCTGCCGTTTGAACTGAGGCGTTTATACAGCGATCTGTCATGCCACATCAAAGAGTGTCATAACAGCATTTATTGTTAGAATTTCCTGACATAATTCAAAAGATAAGACTTTGTTTCTTATGAAAAAGTAACAATATAAAAAACTGGAAGTTTCCAAAGAACACACGTGTAGCGAATCAAATGACCAGTAATGAAAATCTCCGGTACGAATACGTGTACCATTACACCCCTAAGACTAGATGATCATATAATGTGTCTATATGATCAAATAAAATTTTAATTTGAATAAGGTTTACCTCATTTGAGTCACAATTTGCATTGCTAATTATTTTCCTTTGCCTCCCACAGAGCATTGCTGTGTCCCAAAACACAGAGAAGGCCCAGTCAGGAAGTGCCAGTGGTTTTTCCTCTCCTGTCGACAGGTGAGCTGCCTTCTGATTAACAGGGTCCATACACAGCGTTCACTGCTGCTTGCACACTAAAAAGGGGATATCTGTCTAAAAATGTTCACTTTAAATGCCCTGCAACGTCATCAACCTGGTCTTAACCTGTTAAGCTATGAACGCAGAATCAGTCCTACAGTATACAAGACTGCCATTTAAATAAAACCTCCCCCACTGTGTGTGGATGTGGCTTTTGTTTTGACGTCAAGAAAATGTGGACCTGATCCCTGCTGTGAGAGCTGTAATCTTACTCACCAGCTGACCAACATCATGCCACGGTTACCCACGGTGCCCACAGTGCTCCAGAGGAGAGCAGTTCTTTTTTTTTGTGTGACTCATATATAGACACACACACATTCACACACACAGAACATAGCCTAGTGGTAAGTGCATTAATGGTAATGATTTAGCTCAGGGGAGCAATTTAGCATTAAGGCCATTTCTGTAGGAAGCCAGATGAAGGCAAAGCAAAGGTAGCATATGGTCAAATGGGTACACAAGGATGCTGTTGCATTTTACTCAATTAGATGAACCTGATTTAGAAGATCTATCGTAAATTACTTGGCCTTTATATGCTAGTGGTAAATTGATAAAAGAAACATTCTGTGAAGTCCAGTTCTGTGAAATTCAGGAAGTTGGAATGTCACCATGTGTTTTATATCCTTCCTCTCGGAACAGCTACGCTTCTGATGTCACCTCTGGTCTGAGTGACGGAAACGAGGGCCTTTCGGAGAGAGGCGGGAAAGGTCAGAACAAACGCACAGGAACCAAGCTGCTCAGGAAGAGGGCTCGCTCACGGCTACGCATCACTGGGGTGACTCTTCTGTCTTAATTAACTGTCCATACGTGGTGACCTTACACTGTGCTGATACTGAGTCAGAAAATGTGTCTTATCTCAAAAAATGAATAACTGCTTTCAAAATCAATTGCCTTTTTGTGATATACTCACAGATAAATGCTCTCAAATCATTCCCTATCTGTGTCTTTCTTCATGCAGCTGTCAGATACAGTGGATCGGGTTGTAGAGTGTCAACTACAGACCCATAACAGCAAGATGGTGACATTTAAATTCGATCTGGATGGAGACAACCCAGAAGACATTGCTGCAGTGATGGTGAGCAAGCAACCCACTCAAAAAATAAAAAAACAGAGTGTCTATTTACACTAAGTGCAATTAGCCTGCCTTGTTGGCAGAAGCTATTTACACTGACTCCGCCCACCAACGTGTGCTTGGGCTAGTCAACACTACAAAAGACACTCCTCAAACAACAGTTCCAGTGGCATAGATGGTAAAGCGTGTGCTGTTTTTTTTTTTTTTTTTTGATGCGATCGACCCAAGTTCGAATTCAAATTTTTCTCCTCCCTTTTCAAATCTCATATCATGTCGGAAAGGCATTTATTTTTAATAAAAATGAAGGAAATAATCGAAAAGTTGAAGTAAGGAATAACTGACGACGGGTACACCTCGGGTGTGCATTATTTTTCTAATAATTCAACGGTCCAGAGTCAATTATTCCGCTTATACTATGGTTACCACGCCTCAAGACATCGATCAGATGATATATTTCAAGTGATTCGTCCGGTTTTTGTACTTAAATCGCTATTGTGAGTAGGATTATTTCTTCCGCATCTCATCCATCGCCACCGTTGCTGATTCCAAAATGTAATTTTAGACCTAGTAACTGAGCCTTGAGCCGTTGATAGCAAACAAATGCGGCTAATAATTGAGTCTGTCTCTCAAAAGTGTTCGGCAGCAACGTCCCTACTAGTGAAACTTTAATTTCATTTTCTTCACGAACAGCGCCATTGTTACCTCGCTTCGCTTGTGAGAAATGTCATGTACTTTTAAGTTGCTAAACTATTTACTGACAAAGTCGTCAGTGTAGCGCTAACATCATTAGCGTGTATGTTTCCATGTGTGTACACTGTGTGTGTCTGTAAGGGATAGAGAGCGGGAGAAATAGAGTATGTGCTTTACGTACATAATAAAATGTAATTTTGTGGCAAAACATGGAAATTATCTGTCGTTTTTATCATATTGCTTACTATATTTATGTGTTTGGCCTGTGTCGTTGTGGGTTTTGGTTATTTTGCTGTTGTAAGACCTTTGAAATAACTGAAATCATTTGGCGAAGTGATACGGAACTGTAATGCGGTCAAGAGCTGCCTGGAACTACGTTCGCCGTGCGTTTCCCTGAAAATAATTGCACACCTTAGAACGTTCGTCAGCCAATCAGATTCAAGCATTCAACGGCCCCGTAGTATAAAATAAAGTATTGGTTAGGGTTAGGTGTAGAGAGGGCTTTATTGTCCCAGTAAGGTGGCATCTATTTAATAATTTGAATTAAAATTATAATTTAACATATTACTATTGCATACTGTTTGATAATGTACTAGAATACTGAGGTGCAGATAATTGCCACTATTTGCAATAAGTAGTATAAATAGCAGAAAATCCTGCTATTTTAACATAGTGTAAATAGCATCTATAAATAGCCGCTGCCTATATATACAGTATATTTATATATTTATATATATAAAATGAAATAAAATATTAAATGAAATAAAAATATCTAAAATAAAATAAAATGAATTGAAATAAAAAGTCTAAAATTATATTAAATTAAAATAGAATAGAAAATAAATATGCATTAAAATAGAAAATAAAATAAATATATAACATCTTTATAATTTCTAATAATAAAATTGTAATTGTAAATAATAAATGTTTTTTAAATACTTATACAATATATATGTTAATACTTATACAATTTCTACATAGTCTCTGTTTAATGAAAATGTAAAGCATATTACAATTGCCCCTAGTCTCCTGTGTACTCCACTAAATATCTGTAAACTGAAAGTTATGGAGGTCAAAGAGGACACAAGGACAGAGATGAGGCAGCACTCCTTGTGAGAACTGCATTACACTGTGAGAAGTGTTGATGTTTCAGCTTCTGTGTTTGCACAAACTCTGCAACCTCAAACCTACAGTGGAAAATCTTTGCACCATTTCTCTCATCTGTTAATCTAAAACATTTTGTACTGTAGCATCTTCAATTACCAGTGGAAAACCAGTTCTTATGGGTCTATTGTGACTTGTCAGCTAATCTTGACATATTTTTGGCCATATTTTAGCCTACAGGAGAAAGAACTGGTTTGTGACTCAACACATTCTCGATTAGTGCTAAAAATCACTGAAATATTTATTTCTAGTTTTTGTGCCACTGCTATAATTTTTCTTTTGTAATATGCACCATGTGGACATGTGGGACTGCTTCTGTGTCTTTTTCAGTCGCAGTTGGCAGCATGTTTTTAAGATGCTATGGCAAGTTAAAAACAGTTTTCAACTTTTTTCAGTATTGATATGAGGTGCAAAAAGATTTATGTAAAATGGAATCTGGGGTGAGTGTGTTTTTAGTAGAGATACTGAAAATAACTTTTGCTAGCTGCTTTCTTTGGCTTCTTTGTGTTAGCTGTGACTAAAAGTTGTTTTGATCAGCCTGTCCATGGCCTTGAGACTGGATTTAGGAGTCTTAAATATAGACAATAGTGTTTCCCTTTGCTACATTATGAGTACATGTCTTTGTTCACTGCACTGTATCACTGCTCAATACTGAATTCCAGCAGCTTTGAAGGAGACCTTTGAACTCATTAAGAAAGTCTGGTCAAAAGAGCACACAAGAGGACTCAAAATTACATCAACCCAATTATCTTATCTGTCTCTTTGCACCCCTTTTAGGTACATAATGAGTTTATCCTACCTGGGGAGAGAGAGGGATTCATCCACCGCATGAGGGACATCATCCGTCGTGCAGAGGCCCTGATGAGGAGAGAGCCTTTGGAGCCGCTCGGCCCCAGAGACACTGCTCGTCTGCCTTGTCTGAGCGGAGTCGGCTCACTGTCTGCCTCACAGGTTTGTATTCAGTAGCCGGGTTTCCATCCAAAGTTTCCATTTAACATATGCGCAAAATTGGAATATCGCATAAAACATTTGCGGATAAGCACAGATTCCATCCAACGAGTCAAAGAGAACAAAATCATTACTTCCTGATAAACTGGCACTAAATATCACTAAGAAAAGTAGGAGAAGCCACTGAATATAATAATTTTCATATATAATTAATTACTTGCACTTTAGAGCGAGCGGACAAAACAATAAATGTGGTCATTGCTTTCGGAGGTGGATGCCTGCTGTTTGGGAATGCAGTCGTGTAAGACAGTTCTGGGAGGCAATTATAGAAATACTTTGACAATGGACTTTGCTCGGGCATTTAAGAATAAACATAACAACAATTCAGATGCTATGGAATGAGATCCGTTGGTTAGCCAGATTATGCCGTTCCATAGCACAAAGTCACATGACGTTTTTGATGCGCATGGAGGAATTTATTTGCAGAATGCGTTTCCATCTCTGATTATTCACATTAAACCTTTTTCGCACAAGTCAGAAACCACCTCTAGCGAGTGTAAAAACTTTTTTGCGAATTGAGGGATTTTTTTTTCTTTTCGAAATTTGGCGTTTCCATCACTCATTTCTGATGCGATACTTCAAAATGTGCATAAAAACAGGGTAATGGAAACTGTTATTTAAATTAGAATTTTAGATTTTTATATATTTATTATAATATTTATTATATTTTATTTTTGTATTTATTGTATTTTTTACAATATATATGTAGAGAGAGAATTATTATGCTGTAAATATATCTGTATATTTGCATCTATTTTAGCATTTTATAAGAATTTCTTTTTAAAAAATTGTTTTAGATTAAATTGATCTTATGAAGGCGTGAAGTTTAAAATGGTGAAAAAAAATGGAAGGAAATGTTGAATATGTTTTCAGTGGTTTTTATATAAGAACTTCTATGTGTGTGTCTGGGGAGGATTTGGAATTCAGTTGTCTACTTGGGAATTTATATGTTGTGGTTCAGAAATCCAATCTTCTGATGTCATCAGACCACAATTAACGAACAAAGACACAGTGTGTTCCTTACGATGATTGTAATAAGAGAACTTAGTCATCAATATTGAACAGTCATTAATAAGAAAGGCCTCTGCAACAGTGTGATTGTAGACTTTATTCATGCTTGTGTGACGATCTTCTTATCTTTTCTCACACGTGGTCCTAACTTGGTCACTTTTCTAGACGGTGACGTTAATGCCAACGTGTGCTCTGTTTTTCTCCATAGCCCAATCTCCACACACAGGGCCTCGCTCGCACGCACTCGTCCTCTTCGTTGCCAGGTAACAAACACACACACACAGAACACATAAACACTTGTGCACACTAACACTGATCATATACAGTATGTGTAAAATCTTTGCAATAGATAATAATTACAAACAAATGCTCAATGTGTTTCCACAAAATAAAAAATGTTAATAAATGGATAAATAATGTCTTAATTAAAATCTAAAAATTCAAAAACCTTTCTTTAAGGTAAAGAAAAGTGAACTTGCTCAATATAAAAATGATAAAAGTGCACATCGTGATATGAACCTGTTGGTGTATATCTTCAGATTATGCTGCTGCCAGTATAGGGCCAGTGACCCGGGGTTCCTCACCTACACTGAGTGCCGACTTTTACGTTGATCCTGATGCCGTTCCACCCGTCCGGCCCCTGCGTTCACAATCCTTCCACACTACAGGTACACAATAAACCACTTTCTCTTTCTTTGAATTTATATATTGTGCTTTTTACAATACATATTATTCCTAAGCAGCTTTACCTAAATTGACACCACACTGAGAATTTGCAAATCATAAAATGGTTACCATTGATAATTACTAAAAACTTGATCATGCTGAAATCTAATTTACATGAGGGTGAGGCCCAAATTTACATCCAAATGATAATTAATCTTCATTGAACTAAATGAACCCAAGAGCATAGCTAGAAACTTGTTAGATCTTGTGGATTCTGTCAGATTTACTAAATAGAAAGTGCGTTTGCGCCTGTCATACCGTGCTTGACTCAAGCCCAGCAGATATCTTTTTTCTTCAAACAATGGGTCATTATTGCTCCAATGTTTTATATTATTCAATAAAAGCGTGTATTCCAAAAATGTGTTCATAAACAACCTCATAGTCAATTTTCAGTGTGTTTCCTGCTTTTACACAACCTCAGGTGTCTCAAGATACATTAGTCTGTCAGTCTCTGTACTAACTAATCATATTTACGTAAAATGTTTAAATTTCTAACACAACGCAAAATTGAGATTATTTACATTTTCATATCACCACCAAGCTTCCACTATCAGAACCAATCATCTTTGGTCTCTCATGGTAATGAGCGCTATGTTCTGGCACACAGACAATCAGTACAGTCCAGACCTTTTGGGGACGTTCAGCATACGAGGGGCGTCATAATGAACATTCTCTCTGTCTCGATCTTTCATCTTGTTTCTTTCACTCATGTCATTGTTACAGAGAGCACTTTTCCATGGCTATTTCTCTCTCTGCACACCATTAGCTGTGGGGCTACTGGAACAAAACTGATATCTTGTGTATCCCACTCTGCAATTGGTTTTCTGAACACCCATCCCCATGGAGACCAAGCTTTGACGTCAGTGTCATTGTTGACGTATTTCAGGATTTGCTTTTGACACCTGCTGTTTCAAAAGGAACAAGTAGATTTCATTACCTGAGAGAACGAACTACACATATTACACAGCCTGTGCACAGTATAAAAGCTCTATTTCAAGATTACCAGTTTTTCTTTTCTTGAAAGACACATGTGGTGACAAATCATTGTGCTAATGTGTCTGCACAGGAAGTAGAGGACTGGCACGGTGAGTTTGATAAATGCTCCAATGTGGTTAGCTCCTCTGGAGCAAGGTCACGTCACAATGTGTGGCTTTAGTTTTATGCCACCATGATGTTTATGGAGCCTTTTCAGAAGTCAAGCACGACACTGACAGGTCAAAGTACGTCAGAGAGTCCTATTTTAATAAATGAATTGTTAGTTGAACATTGAAAATGATCACATATAGAGTGACAAAGCAGCCAAAAGTTTTCCACAAGAGTTGCTGATTTGAACCACATAGCCAATGATTTTATTCACAGTATTTTACAGCACGTTTATTCGAGACAATCCCTGTGAAACAACCTGGAATTTTGGTCATAAAGGGTGACAGATCATGGCTTGTTCTTTGTGGGATTTGAACCCACAACTGCTTTCTGGTCCTAAGTTTTAGACACAATGCCACACCACTTCTTACAATAGCATCAATGACAGGAATGAATGCTTTTTTTTAAAGATTTATTTTTGGTGTTTTGCCTTTATTGTGACAGGACAATATTTAGACAGGAAGCAAAGTGGGAGAGAGAAAGGGGGAGGCGGGATTGGGAAAGGTCCGCAAGCTGGTTTTCACATACATAGCAAGCATTTTGAGAGGTGTTTTTACAATTCAGAGCCACCGTACAAGCGAACGCCAAAGTCCAGAATGGCATCTGACAAGTTGATCCACTTCGTCTCGCAGCATAAAGCACTGTAAAGGTCCTTGCACACTGAGGTCACGGAATTTGGTGGTCTTCTTTTTAATATGTGGCTCCAGTATCACTAGCAAAGCATCAAAGTTTACTGATGTCCTGAAGTAAACTTTGAATCACCCAGGATAATCCCGCAGCACTTTAATAAGGAGGTGGAACTCTCTTTCCTCTCTATGCTATCTCATGATTGGATGGACCCAATATTTCCTATTTTCTTTTTAACAAGAGAGAGGACAACAAAATCATCCTCACTGCTTGAAGACTCCATTTTGTGTTGTTTTGCGAATTTTTTGGCAACGGATTATTTAATACACATCGGACTCAGTGTGCAAGGTTTCTGTGCGTGACAAATTTTTAGAACGATGAATACGAAAAAACGCATACAAAAATTTTGAACTCAGTGTGCAAGGACCTTAAGTTGAGAAGAGTTTAATAGGAACGCCTACTAGCGATGAATACTACAACAACTTGGCAACTGAGATTGATTTAACTGCTGCTATGCGTATGTGTATTGAGCTTAACCCAGTGTTTCACTCTTTCTTCCCATTTCCACTTCCCTCAGGTTCCTCCCAGACCTACCAGTCTACACCCAACTACCCACAGTACTCCCATCCCGATGTTCTGCCACATCTCCTGCCAAATCAGATGTCTGCCATGCCCCCTCAGCTCCCAAAACCCCCTTATGTTCACAACGCCCACTTTGGCTACCCCTACCAAATGGATCACGCCTCCCTCAAGAGTCCCCTCAACCCAAGCCCACTCACTCGTGTCCCCAGCAACCCAAACTTCTTTTCCTCCTCCTCGTCCTCTTCTGTTGTATCACCGGTTCAGCAGTCCGCTGAGATGCCGCCTCAAGCTGAAACCAACACTCTGCCACTTTCAGTTGCCCCTCAACCTGGTCCGCAAGCTGCAGGCATGTGGCCACCGCCTTCCCAGCAGCCCCTTATTTCGCTGGCCAGTGTTCTTTCACTGGCTATGAACTTTGCACAGTCCTTTATACCCCCTGGATCCATCCCTCAAGGTTTCCACCCGCAAATGACCCCTCAACCAGGGTATGGCCCTATGTATCCAGCTCAGCATGCGGGTATGAGCAACGCTGATTTTCCATACCTCCAGGGGGCACAGAGTGGCCAGTATTTAGATATGTACCAATATACTGATGCTCATATGCAGATTCCGGCACCAGTTCCAGAACCTCAAGAAGGGGGCCAAACAGCATCTCCACCAGTAGTCCCTCTTAGGGAGCCGAGAACAGGCATGGCCCCTGAGATTAAACAGCCCATAAACCAAAACCCCATAAACCCAAACTCTTCTCCAGTGTCTAGAAGAAGCCCACTGGCAGAGAACCAGTCTAACCCCATTGGGCAGCTCAGAGAGCGGGCAGACAGTTCAACGTCAAGCTCCTGCACCCCGTCCAGCACAAGCTCACCAGCGTCCTCCACATCCCCAAGCCCGCAAAACACTGTAAGTGTTTGAAATAACACACACAAAACAGCTTTTAACTTAAACGGGTAGTTCAGACAAAAATGAAAATTCTGGAGAAATTCTTATTTACACTCATAACAAACATTTCAAACCCGTGTGTTTTATTTTCCTTCCATGAAACACAACAGGAGAAATATTGCAGAATCTTCAGAATCTGCTTATGAAAATTCAAACTTAGCATCTCATGTTTGGTTACAAGACTTATTATGAGGTGTCATTTGTTTATAAATGTTTGAATCAGTGAATAACTATTTTAATATCAGTCTGATTCTCAAACAAAAATTGCATTACAGTTGTTATATAGCCATATGTTTAGGTTGTTTTTTTTTAATATTTTGTGTTCCAATCAAGAAAGTAAGTCTTTCAAGTTTGGAATGACATGAGGGTGATTAAACAATGACAAAAGTTCAATTTTTTTTTGGGCGTGGGGGGGACTTTACTGTCACTTTAAAGACTTCTAAAGCCAAACCTGTTCTTTTGATGATGTGTACCATTTAAACAAAGACAAGAACATATTTTAAGTCTTTCTGGAGCATTGCTCTCAGACGTCTTTGTGAGCATACTTAGACAAACCTGTTCTGAGCATGTACAGTATTTGACTTGGGTGTTGTCTGTTATTACATGTCTCAAAGCACCTGTAGAAGGACATCTGGGGTTTACGCTTTCATTAATGTTTTTCAACTTGTTTTAGGTGTCCTCACCTGTTTCAAGGTCCTCCCCTACTCTATCCATGTCTCTGGCAGTGTCTGAAACGAGTACCATCGCAGCCAAATCTAGACTCTCACCTATATCTGAAGGTGAGTTGCACACATTCCATCTGTCAAACACACACATACTGTACACACACACACACATAAATAGTACACACCCTATATTCCTTGTACACAAAGACAGAAGTAGAAGGCCACATAGTCAGGCAAGAATAAAAATATTTACATGCACATACATGTCCATTTTGTGTGCTTTTGAGCTTTATATTTACCAAAGAAACCTGAAAAAATGTATCGCAGCTTTTCAACACTGATAAAAAAAAATGTTAGTTGAGTTCCAAATCAATACATTAGATTGATTTCTGAAGGATCATGTGACACTGAAGACTGGAGTAATGATGCTGAAAATTGAGGTTTGCCATCACAGGAATAAATTACATTTTAAAATAAATTAACATAGATAACAGTTATTTAAAGATATAATAATATTTCACAATATTACTGTTTTTTTTTTTTTTTTGCATTTTTGATCAAATAAATGCAGCTTTGATAAGCATAAGAGACTTATTTAAAAAAAATATTTAAAAAATAATCCATAACTTTGAGTGATAGTGTACTTTGAAAATAAAAAATTTCCTGTTCCACCAGCAAATTATCATCTGGTTTTGATAGAATGATGATTGTAAAAGTCAAACAAAATGTTGGTTTTGTTGCAATATTCTGCTCAGGTTTATTTCTATGTAGTGTCCAACTTAAACTCGGTTCCTGTAATTGTGTAGCCAAGGGCTAAAATGAAAATACACAGCTGCCATCTATTGACTGTAAGAGCTCATTGCATACTAAGTACATTGTTCAATTAGTTTTGATACATTAGGTTTTTTGGTTTTTTTTTTTTTTACCACTTTACTACTCAAATTTTATTTAAAAAATGTAAAAAAAAAAAAAAAAAAAAAAAAAAAAGTTTTTT
>JAFVLL020029972.1:55998-74989 GCA_021397915.2 Tor tambroides
ACTATAGGCAAAAAGGCAATATAATTACTATAGGCAAAAAGGCAATATAATCACTATAGGCAAAAAGGCAATATAATTACTATAGGCAAAAAGGCAATATAGTTACTATAGGCAAAAAGGCAATATAAGTACTATAGGCAAAAAGTTTTTACAGGCAAAAAGCTCAAGTGAGACAGTTGTTGACTTGACACAGTAAGAGATATGAAGTGAATGGGTAAAATTGAATTACAAAAAGATTCAGTTGTTAATGCAGTAACTAATGTGACCTAATCATGAACAATACTTTTATAGCATTTATCATTTATTTTGGTTAATGCAAATTTCTACATTACTGCATTTTAACAATTAAAATGAGAAATTTTAATGTTTAAAGTTATAAAAATGTATTATAAACAAACACTGAATAAAAGTAACTTTTTAAGATTAATAAAACCATTTTTGATCAGTTAGTTCATTGATACTATTATTGAGCTAACATTAAAATAACAATTAATGTTGTTAATGTGTTTATCATTGCTCAGATAATTTGATCTTGCATGTATTTGGAGAAAATAGTAGAGTTCATATTGACATTTGATTCAGATAATCTATTTGAGAGAAAACGTGCAATTACTGAGAGTTTTTTCAGGGTTTTCACTTCACAGGTTGCTACAGCTTCACTTCTTACAGAAAGTTTAAAAACAAATGAAATTTTGAAGATTATTGACAGCAAACTTTGTATATAGAGATGAAATCTGGTTTCAAGCCACCAGCACGTAATGGCTGCAGCACTTTCAGCTGGATGTAATGTTGGGCTTATTGCATAAATGTGAGGCAATGATCGTTCCTGAAGCCGCTGGCGAGGAAGAAGAAACAGAGAGAAGATGCAGAGCAGAAATTAAACTTTTTCCTTTTTCATTTCTTATAACAGGACTGTGAAGGCTTGCTGGTTTTAGCTGGTTTAAAGGGGCTCCTAACTGGTCTAGCTGGCCTCTTAGTCAGATCAGGCTGGTCTTTAACTCATCTAGATGGTCTCTCAGCCTGACCAACTAAAAATTACCCCAAACCCCACCAGACCAGCATGAACAGGCCGAGAGACCTAATGGTGGTTTAGGTGTTTTTTTTTTCTCAGAAGGGAGAGAAAAAGAGCTGATTAACAGTGTGTGAAACAAACATAAATGGGCATTTGGTTCTTTGCTTCTTGGTCTCAAGGGGTCCTCTCAAAAGACTGATGTCATCAAAAGGTGCCTGACCAGTGAAAAATCATTCAACTAATCCCTTTCAACTGCCTCCTGAACCCCTGTTGAAAGCCTATGAGATCAGTTTTGCCCAATGCCTCGGACAGAAGCGGTTTTCAAGGGTGAGAACTTCAGGCCGCCCCACCCCCTTTATGCTGAATTGCACCTCTGTTTTGTATTTTCTGTTTTCCTTTCCATCTCAACCTTTCAATGGGCCTATTATCTGAACTAGCAATACCAAAGCGTCCTGGTTACGTCAACAAGTTTTTCGCTGTATTTTCTGGGCAGCTCAGAACATTGAGGTTGCCACAAAAATGTTCTGTCCAACAACAGCATGGATCTTGTCCATAATGCCTTTTGCAATGAGCGTATGGCAGCGGGCCTGGCTAGAAGAATACTGAAGTTACGTCATAGCTTTCCTCCATGAGGATTTCAGGCCAAGAGCGCTGTTTTAAGCGATGTTATGATGGATTTGAAACCGTTTATGGCATACATATACTCACACACTCACAAGTTTTCGATATCACTGTGGTGAGGATCAGTGGGTTCTGTGTGGGTAGGATGCTGCAAAAATCATCACAATCCTCAGTCCTCAGCATCACAATTTTGTGGTTTTCGCCTCATCTGTTTTACAGTGCGGTTTCAGCTGCCTCAGAATTAGAGCTTGATTTAATTTTGCTTTTCCACTTAACAAAGGAGATGGACTGTGAAAAGAGCATTTCCTTGAATTCCAGAATTGGATTTATTATCATTTAAATGAAAAAAGTGATGGTCCTTCTAGGAGAACAGTGATTGACTGTACAGTGCGGTCTTCTTCTTTGTTTCCGGTTTTTCTTTAAAATCCAGTATAGACTTAATCAAAGTGTTCTTTGTAGTCATTTTTATAAGTGTGTTTGTGAGTGTTTATTATGCCCAATTGTGGAAACGTCCTCACAAGGCTTGTAAAATCGACCGACCAATCAACCAAACCACGTTCCACAAAGCACGTCTTGTGTGATCGATGTTTTTCCACAATATGGCGTCTGTTCCCTGTCATTAGATGGCCAACGGATAACACTGATAACAGAAACGTTCAGTCCTTCTGTTTAGCCCAGGAGGACTGAACGTACTTCTGGCATGATGTGTTGACTGTTGACTAATATGTGCTGTGTATATATACATAAAAAAACTGCTTACAGTTTTATATGGCCAATCTCTTAAAGAGCCTGGTTTCTCTTTAATTACAATTTGAATAATTTGTACCATTATTTATTTATTTAATGCCACATCAGATGTCATCAATTAGGTTTGCAGTAAGTTTTGATAGCTTCTTTTCTATTAGGTTCTCTTTAAAGATTCATTTCAAGTTAATCTCTATCAACAGCATTCTATTGATTTCTAAAAGTTATAGTAGATACAATTTTTTGTTGTTTTTGCAAACTAAGGGATTCTGTCAATTAAGCTTAAAATGTATTAAACCCAGAACATTTATTTAATCATTGCTTTCTGTATTATATCCTTTATTGGTTTTTATTTTAACAATATGGGGAACCATAGAAATAAGCAGGCTGTTTTTGCTGTACTTTGAAGTCTATATGTAAATTATCTCTGTTATGATTGGTTGACTTCTTTTTATGTGAAATGAGTAAAAAATAGTCCCTGGCAAGTTGCTTTAGAGATTAGCTTAGGTATATACAGCCATTATGAAGCCAAACTGAGCCTGAAGCTTCAACAATGAAACGCTGAAGGTCAAACCAGCAGACCTTGTCTGTAACATTACTGAATTGTTTACACACTCAATTTTGTTTTTCTATTTTTGTACTGATTCAGGGTGTGAATCTTTAGGGTTTTTTTCAACTGGATTCAGAAGCATTTTTGCAAATGATTCAGTTTGATCCAGCACATAATTTGATGAATTGTGATTAACAACAAAGCAATTCGGTATGTTTTAAAATACATTTATAAGATTCTTGCTCAAATGTGTCTTAGGCAAGAAGAGGGAGTTCAGGCTATTTATTGCACCAATATATAAATTGATTCATTAGATGTTTTTGATTTTTTTTGTCATATTTTAATATTTATGCATATGAAACAGTGTTAAATGAATATTTGATACGCCTGATCCATGAAGTATATATGATTTCTGAATTAACTATGTTTGTGGGGACCAAATATTGGCAAAATATGAGGCACATGCTATGCAGTTCTCTTTTGTGTGACAGAATGAAACATCTGTAAATACTGTATCTGTAAATACTGTAAAAATGATTTGTAACTTCCTCATTTGAGTCCCTAGAAATGTAACACTATGTAAATACCATCACTATGTAAATACAACATTACATTCACACTTACAGTTTGGAGAGTACTGTACTCTTCGAACAGGATTTCTGCCCCACCTGGTCTGGCCTGGTCTGCTAATCTCTTACAACATTCGTGCTAAACATTCAGAGATCTCTTACAGCACCTTGTGTTTTGTATGAAGATGGGTGGATGTTTTTTTTTTTTTTTGTCAGTCAGCCCACTTGACAAACGCACACACACAAAATTGTTTTTTCCCATTATAGTGTTGACTCCCCTCCTGATTTTTTTCCCACTCATGCCGTAAATCAAAATAATTGACACCTATGACATTTCTGTTATCTAAAGTGAATTTTCCTTTCCTTTACCCTTTCCTCTCCTCCAAACCCTCCTCCTCTCTGTCTCTCGCTCTTTTTCAGGGCATGAAGCCAGACAGTTTTTACAAAGTGAAAGTCCCTGAACTGAAAGAGATCATTGAGGGATGCATCCGGATGAACAAAGACGAAAGGTAACTATAATGTCCACAAGGTTGTTCAACAAACAGGAACATCTGTAACCAAAGAGCTGCAAAGGCGTGCATGTGCACCAGCAGTCGTCGTAATGTTTTAACACCTGCCAGACGGGTTTTTACTGTTTGCACATTAAAACAACAATACCCAGATTCTTGTCCTTTTGACATTTAAACAGCTCCTCAGAAAGCCCTGCACGCCACTATTTTTGTTACCCAGCTGCACTGGTTGATATTTCTGTTCTGCCCTACATTGATCAGCTGACACGTGGTTACAGAATCAACAGTGTCAAAGATGCCGACATGAACACTTCAGATTTTCTAGTGGTACTGCTAGGGCATACACTTTCTCCTCTGTGTTGTTTGACCTCTGTGGTGTCAGATGGCTTTGGGTCACTAGTTATAATGAGAGAGAGTTACAGTTAGGTTCACTAACACGTTGCTGCCTGTTTTTTTTCCCCAGCTAATCTTACAGACACAATATACAGTATATATATTTATATTTGGGTTTATTTTTGGTCGCGCACTTCTAAGGCAGCTTTATGACCATCATGGAAGCCCAATTTAGAACACTCTACTTTGGCAGCAACACAAATAGCAAAACACATACCTCACAATAAAGTTTAGCATTAGCAAGTTGCTAAGCTAACAGCATGGTAACATAAAAATACACACAATAGCACACACAAATATTGGTTGAAATGTATTTTTATTTACAATGATCTGCTTGAAACATATTTATAAGAAATGTAAGTATATTAACTATTAGCACTTCTCTTACTTTCTTAGGCCCATGTGTCATGCTAACTCATGATCACTACCCAGATAGCACACGTACGTCTGCAAGATGTCTGTTAAAGATCTCTTGATCTGGAAAGCATCTGCTGTCTACAAACATCTGACAGATGTCTTTCAGATGTCAGTTTTACATACATTCTAAATTAGAAACATCTTAAAGACATCTAATAGATGTCTATATGATATCTAAAAGGAAACGTCCTATAGACGTATTGCAGATGAGCAAACACTCTAAAAAATAGAGTCTTGCAAATGTAAATGCAGACATCAAATAGACCTAGGGTAGGTTTTGGAATAGTGTAACTTTGTGTGGACTTTCTGCAGACCTGATTTTTGACTTTTTTTTTTTTCACTTTTATACTAAAAAAAAGTAACCAACAGTTTCCATCAGTACCTGCTCTCCACTTGAAATCACTCAATCACACCACTTTTCTTCTACCCAAAATATCCTCATAATCGTGTAATCAATTCAACATAACACATTTCTGTCAGTATAATGGTCCATTTAATGTCATCCAGCCATTATGTAAAGCATTTGGTCAATAGCCACTAGTAATGACTCACTCCATCCAGCAGCAGGTAATTCTGATGATTAATAGTGTTTATTTAATTAATTCCAGTTTTTGTAGATGAATGTACTTACTCTCAGTCACATTAAGATCTCAAAGTGCTTGCCTGACAGTCCATCTCTCATAAGATGTGAGACCTTATTATGCTGGGATTTTACTTTTTTTTTTACCGGTAGCATGTTTCACGAAGCAATAAGGAAATCTGGTTGTAAACTGGCTTAAAATATTGCAAAAATAATTAGCATTTATTAAAAGCAATAGCTCATGTAAACAGCGTTCATCAAAAAGAGTAGCTTAAAATAGCTATTTTAGGATTGTAATTAATATTTGTCACTTGCATGTGGCTTGTAAAAAAAATTTGTTCAAAATACAGAGCTAATTTTTAATGGCTTATAGTGGAAAAAGATGCTTTTTGCAGCCACACTCTTGAAAATAAAGGTTCTTCAAGCGATGCCATAGCAGAACCATTTTTGGTTCCACAAAGAACCATTCAGTCAAAGGTTCTTTAAAGAACCATCTCTTCCTTACCTTTTTATAATCTGAAGAACCTTCTTTCACCACAAAGAACCTTTTGTGAAACAGAAAGGTTCTTCAGATCTTAAAGGTTCTTTATGGAACCATCTAGACAAAAAGGTTCTTCTATGGCATCGTGAAGCACCTTTATTTTTAAGAGTGCAGATGGTGTAGTTACAACATTTACCAGTAGGGGCTAACTAGCTCATGCAAACCAGCTAAACCTTGATGCCCTTTTTTAAAACCCAGAAGGAAGTATATGATCTTATGTGTTTTCTCACAATCTTGTTTTAGGTACACTATCCAGGACCTGTTAGAGCACACTTTCTTCCAGGAGAATAATGGTGTCCATGTTGAGTTGGCTGAGGAGGATGACATGGTGAAGTCTGGCCTTAAACTCTGGCTTCGAATGGATGACACCAAGAAGCTCCATGGCAAGTATAAGGACAACAACGCCATTGAGTTCTTGTTTGAACTCTACAAGGACGTCCCGGAAGAGGTGGCTCAGGAGATGGTGAGATCCAAAATCTTGATTTGATAGAGATTCATGTCCATTTTTCTGTAATTTCCATGCCATTACTGAACAGATCAGCAAAAATAACAACAAATTCATGTCCTTCAGGTTGTTCTTGGCTTCGTCTGTGAGGCAGACTACAAACTGGTGGCCAAAGCCATTCGTGACCGTGTCACCACCATCAAGCGCCAACGAGAGAAGCTCCGCCGACAGGCTGAAGAGGCACAGAGGCGGCGACAAGAGGAGGTGATTGAGGAGGAACCCGAACCTATTCTTGAAGCCGAACCTTCAGTTTCTAACCCACCTGCTCCTAAGCCTCCTGTAGAGATGCCTGTTTCCACCCCTACTCAAGCTCCGCCCACTGTCACAGTGTCAGGCCCCATTTCCCTGCCTGCAAATGAATCTCTGGACTCTGGCTTCAACGCCAGCTTTGCCACAGAACCCGAGGAGCCAGACGCGGACCAGCGGCAGCATTTCAACATACGCCACGCCAGCTACTCATCAGCAACCTGTAAGTTTGTGTACTCTTCTATATATTAAAGTCGGCATGAACTAGAAATTCACCCTTTTTCAGAGGTGTCTAAACCTGCTCCTGGAGGGCCACTATCCTGCTAAGCTCCAATCTCAATTAAACACATCTGAACCAGCTAATCAAGGTCTTCAGGATTACTAGACAGGTGTGTTGGGGCAAGTTGGAGCTAAACTCTGCAAGAAAGTGGCCTTCAAGTAGCAGGACTGGACAACCCTGCCTTCTCTATTTTCTACCCGCACGTTATAGATCTTATTGTGAACAATTCATCAGTGCATATGCATTTTTTATGCATCTGCATATTTTTCTATGTCATTAATAAACCTTGTAAAAGCTCCTAACCCTAGTTCTGTCAGGACCACTATCGTCAAAATGATATATACTTAGCATAAGTTTGGTTTGGAGGTATGGTTCTGTTCTGGGCAAAAACTCCCTGCCCATCCATGCAGCCTGTCATGAATGAACAGGGAGAGCAGCAATAATAATAACCCCCCAGGGTTAACAGAACAGAACAAGCAGATATCATTAATATACTTAACAGTGGCGTAGCGTCTGGGCATGCAGGGTATGCAGGTGCATATGGGCCTGGGTAGACTGGGGGCCCGCCGAGCCAAGGGGGAACTTTTAACTGAAACAAGGGAACGAATATAGAGCCCTGCACGGGCCCGGCCCTTGTCTGACAGCTTATCAGAATTCTCCGCCCGAGTCCGACCCGAGCCCGTGTCTTTTTTCTCTCTCTCTCTTCCCCTTTACACAGCTGCTGTTGCAGCCATTAAAAAAAGTTCAGTTTTGGTTCTTAATGGCAAAGTGGTTATATTTCGTTTCGTTTCTTTATTAAGTTAATTTAGAAACATGATTGGAACATTTTATGTTTGTTAAATTCAAGTTGGATTTATTTTTTTAAATACCAAGCGGCCAGCGCCAGACAGTGAGTTGAGCATATGTTTGATCAGTTTAGCCTTCTCAAATAAACACAATTTGAGACATAAAAAAACGTCATGCATTTCACAATATAAATTTAAAAATTTAAGATAAATGTGTGACAAATATAAAATCGTTTGTGCTAAAAGTGGAAGCTGAGGCGCGCTTTGAAGGACATGGAGGCGCTAGCGAGATCACTTGCATTTTTTTCTTAATAAGAGTGGAAAATTAAAATTCGCCGTAATTTTTCCTCATAAAGGTAAGAGTATACATCATTCGAAGCTGCAAATAATTTTATTTGTGTGCACTCACATTATCAGCAAAATGTTTGGTTTTTAAAATAAAGAAAACAAACGGGGTCTTGATCTTGAGCAGGAACACTTCACAAAAACTGAACCGACACTCAGCAAATACTTGCCTCACTGACATGATAAATATATTTATAGAATGCTAAAATACTACTTTACAACGAAATAATTCAAATCAAAAATTAAAAACTCTTTCATTAGCCTAAGTAATCAAAAAATAAAAAAATGCATTTCTCTCTAAAGGCGCATCCAATGAGGAGATATGAGGAGTCAGGATCGTCAAACTTAATACTATTTTATTTTTTATTTATTTATTTATTTTTTGGGCCGCTGTGCCAAGATTGTGTTTGCATGCAGTACAAATACCCTACAGCGGCATTTCATTGTCACACTGAAAAATAACTAAATAAGATTAACGTCATGAGGCAAATGTGGTTACCTCACTACAAATAAAAGAGCGCAAAACACATTTATTGTTGCATTTGATCTTAAAATTTACAGAAAGATGAGACTTTGTATTATAATAAAAAAACACAAAGCTTATTGCGATTATTGGGTGGCTTGCGTGCAATGAATGGACTTGAAAACGTTAAGTATTAAATTAAAACAGCTTGTGAATAGTTACGTAACGGTATTTATGAAAAATCAACAAGTTATGCGAGTTGGAGCCCATATCATTTGGGGGGGGGGGGGGGGTGTACAAATTTTTTGCGTATGGGCCCGGGGCTGACTTGCTACGCCACTGATACTTAATGATATTTAAGTGTATCATTCAAGAAAAGAGTCTGATTCAGCAAGGAATATCAGAAAGCCAAATCCTGACTGTGCGAAAGGAGGAGTTGGGGATGGAGAAGGGTGATTTGCGCCTGAGCAAGCTGAAAAAGCTGCTTATTAATACTGAATAAAGCTTATATAGGAATGCCGCGATAGGTGTCGTATTCCTATAGGTAGATGTGATCAGCTGAGAATCAGCTGATGCAAGCTTGACTCACATGACCTGGCAGAACTAACGCTATACGCTTAATTTGTAAGCATAAACTTGACAATAACTGTAAGCTTATCCCTGATTGGTTGATTGTAATGTTGTTCCAGCAATATTGGTCCACATGTCTCTTCTGGCCACCCCAAAACTTCAAACATGTTTCTCATGACCAAGTGACATTTAAAACCAGCATGATTTACTTGTTAGTGGATCGGCAGTTGCTACATTGTACAGTATGTCGGCATACATTCATTACCCAATCATTTGCATGTACAGAATGTTTACTAACTTACATGGCAATTTAGATGGGTAAATTAGTTTAAAACAACTAGACAACATCTTTAGATATCTTTTAAATCTGGCCAGAATGATTTGAAACAGCATTGGACTGCCTTGAATTCAAAGAAAGAAAAAAAAAGGCAGTTTGTTTGTCAGTCGTTTCCATTTCATACATGTTTTTTAGTCTGGTTTTTATTTGATTCAGTACACACAATTGCTCCAATTAGTGAACATGGTATGTATCATTTTATTTTAGATTTACACAAAAACACTACCATTCAACCGTTTGGGGCCAGTAAGATTTTCTTTTAAAGAATGAATACTTTTATTCAGCAAGGATGCATTAAATTGATCAAAAGTGATGGTAAAGAAATTTATATTATAAAAGATTTCTATTTCAGATAAATGCTGTTTTGAACATTTCTAATCATCAAAAATTCCTGGGGAAAAAAAATGGTTTCCACAAAAATATTAAGTGGCACAACTGTTTTCAACATTTATAATAATAAGAAATGTGTCCTGAGCACCAAATTAGTATAGTAGAATAATTTCTGAGGGATCTTGTTATATTAAATGTAATTAAAATAATAAATTAAAAAAATTGTAGTAAATTGTAGTAATTGTAGTAAAATCACAATATTGCCGTTTTCACAGTATTATTTTATCAAATAAAAGCAGCTTTGGTGAGCATAAGAGACTTCTTTCTGCCAGTTTTACTGACATAAGAATTTCGAAGAGTAGTGTATATTACAAAAACTTTTGTTGTCCTGTAGAAAGGAGTCTGTCTAGTTTATCTGCCATTCCTTTAAAATAGTTAACCTCAGTCACTGTATAACCTGTGGCAAGTTGCATAAACTGCTTAAACTAGTCTTACAAAGTTATTCATCTATTTTTTTTAAGACTGGTCATCATAACTTGTTCAAGTCAGTTACAAAACTGTAGATTGGTAAGACTGATTACCCCTTACCTAACTGTTAGCTGGTCAAACTAGTCTCAAAATAGTGACAATTTTTATGCAACTAACCCCGTATGCCTTGCTAGGGCACTTACGCACTTTAGCATTATTGGTAAGCTGCACACTAACAAACAACTTTCCTCTTGTATGGTTGAATTATGGTTACTATGGCAGCTGATTGTGAGACAGATGGATATCTCAGCTCCTCTGGGCTTCAGGATCCTTCAGAAGCTCGAGTTCTTGTGGCAAACCAACCCTCCACTGCTCCACAACCAAGCAGTGGAGCTCCTCATGTGGAAACCCCACCCACTGAAGCCCCTCCTACTCCAGCTGCAACGATCCCAGCTCTCCGCTTCTCCTCGGTAGGTTACCAGTGGGCATGAGGTGCTTAAAATGATGGACACTAATGACTGTTTGATGTATAATCCAACCAACACTAACAATTAAAAGTTCGACTAAAAAGTGACAGTAAACGCATTTATAATGTTATAAAAGATTTCGGTTTGAAATAAATGCTTGTCTTTTGAACTTTCAATTTATCGAAAAATCCTGAAAAAAAAATTATCACAAAAATATGAAGCAGCACAGCTGTTTTCAACATTGATAATAATAAGAAATGTTACTTGAGCAGCAAATCAGCATATTAGAATGATTTCTGAAGGATCATGTGACGCTGAAGACTGGAGTAATGATGCTGACAATTCAGCTTTGCATCACAGAAATAAATTACATTTTAAATTATTAAATTTTACAAATATTTCTGTAATATTACTGTTTTTACTGTATTTTGGATCAAACAAATGCAAGTTTGGTGAGTATAAGTGAATGGTAGTGCACGTTAAAGTTAAAGGAAATGCGAGATTTCAGACCCTTTTTGACTGATACTACCGAAAAGTATAACAGACAAGCAGCCCCTAAAATGCCCTTAATGTTTTATATGATAAAATAAAATGTTCATTTGAATGAGGTTTCAATTTGAGTCACAATTTACATTGCTAAGTGTTTTCCTTTGCCTCCCACAGAGCATTGCTGTGTCCCAAAACACAGAGAGGGCCCAGTCAGGAAGTGCCAGTGGTTTTTCTTCTCCTGTCGACAGGTAAGCTTCTGATTAACAGGCTCCATACACACCAAACATGGGATATCTGTCGAAAAATGTTCACTTGAATGCCCTGAAACGTCATCAACCTGGTCTTAACATGTTAAGCTGTGAACGCAGAATCAGTCCTATACAAGACTGCCATTTAAATAAAACCTCCCCCGCTGCATGTGTGGATGTGGCTTTTGTTTTGACGTCAAGAAAATGTGGACCTGATCCCAGCTGTGAGAGCTGTAATCTTACTCACCAACTGACCACCGTCGTGCCACGTTCACCCACAGTGCCCGTAGTGCTCCAGTGGAGAGCAGTTCTTTTTCTGTGTGACTCATATATAGACACACAGACACACATACACAGCACATAGCCTAGTGGTAAGTGCGTTAATGGTAATGATTTAGCTCAGGGGAGCAATTTACCTTGAAGGCCGTTTCTGTAGGAAGCCAGACAAAGGGAAAGCAAAGGTAGCGTATGGTCAAATGGGTACACAAGGACGCTGTTGCGTTTTACTCAATTAGCTCAACCTGATTTAGAAGATCTGTGGTAAATTACTTGGCCTTTAGGTGCTAGTGGTAAATTGATGAAAGAAACATTCTGTGAAGTCCAGTTCTGTGAAATTCAGGAAGTCCGAATGTCACCATGTGCTTTATATCCTTCCTCTCGGAACAGCTACGCTTCTGATGTCACCTCTGGTTTGAGTGATGGAAACGAGGGCCTTTCGGAGAGAAGCGGGAAAGATCAGAACAAACGCACAGGAACCAAGCTGCTCAGGAAGAGGGCTCGCTCACGACTACGCATCACTGGGGTGACTCATCTGTCGATTAGCTAGCCTTAATTAACTGTCCATACGTGGTACCTGACCTTACATGCTAATTCGGAAAGCATTTCTAAACTCAAAAAATGGATAACTGCTTTCAAAATCAATTGCCTTTTTGTGATATACTCACAGATAAATGCTCACAAATCATTCCCTACCTGTTTCTTTCTTCATGCAGCTGTCAGATAAAGTGGATCGGGTTGTAGAGTGTCAACTACAGACCCATAACAGCAAGATGGTGACATTTAAATTCGATCTGGATGGAGACAACCCAGAAGACATTGCTGCAGTGATGGTGAGCAAGCAACACACTCAAAAAAACAACAACAACAAAAAAAAACTATATATATATATATATTTTTTTTTTTTTCAGAAATCACGTTTTTTTTATTGCGCATTCCATGTAACATCAATCAAACTGCAGTTGGGTTTTTTTGATTAAGTAATAATAACTTAAACAAATACAGGTCATTTACAAAATTAAAGTTCATTGAAAGTATGCTTTTTTACATATTAAAAGTAAAACAGTCGTTTTTTGGCAAAAGCAGATAATTCCACATTTCATGTTTTAGAGTTTAAAAAAAACACTGGTTTAATCTTTGTAATCTCCTCAGATGACAATGTAGTTACCTGACAAAGGTTGTTGTTGTTGTGATCATAAACTGTATGGATGTGATTACACGCAATACACTGAGCTTTTCATTGTAACGCGCTGCTTTCGCAAGGATCCATGAAAACGTTTCAGCTTTTATTTTCCTTTTTCACCCTGAAGAAGATATCACAGGTTCATCAAGTTCGTCAAAATTATAAATCCTCAATCACTTTTAGTCAGCTTTGACGAAACTCCTCTCAGCTTGCACGTCTTTTCAAAGTGAAAGTAGCCTTGTCACCTGACCTGAATACAGCACGCTGATTCGCTAAAATGGACTTATCCGCTTCTGTTCACAAACATCAAGGGCGCTTGTCGGCTTCTGCAGTAAAGCGTGAACTCGAGATGCCTTGGAAGTGGACAATACAGGCTTTTTTGACAAAACGTGTTTAGAGTTCAGATCGTGCTATATGTGGAGAATAATGTACGGCACTCGGCTCATTTTTTTTTAAATAAAAAAATATGATATAAAAAGTTAAATAAATAGAAAAAACAAGATATATATAATAAAATAAAATAATTATGTAATATCTTTAGAATTTCTAATAATAAAATTGTAATTGTAAATAATTTTTAAAAAGTGAATACTTATACAATATATATGTAAATACTTATACAATTTCTACATAGTCTCTTTTTTTTATAGGAAAATGTAAAACATATTACAATTGCCCTTAGACTCCAGTGCACTCCACTAAATATCTGTAAACTGAAAGTTATGGAGGTCAAAGTGGACACAAGGACAGAGATAAGGCGGCACTCCTTGTGAGAACCGTATTATACCGTGAGAAGTGTTGATGTTTCAGCTTCTGTGTTTGCACAAACTCTACAACCTCAAACCTACAGTGGAAAATCTATTCACCATTTCTCTCATCTGTTCATCTAAAACATTTTGTACTGTAGCATCTTCAATTACCAGTGGAAAACCAGTTCTCCATTGTGACTTGTCAGCTATTTTTGACATATTTTTAGCCTACAGGTCAAAGAACTGGTTTGTGACTCATCACGTTCTCAATTAGTGCTAAAAATCACTGGAATGTGTATTTCTGTTTTTTTACAGTAATATGCACCATGTGTACTTGTAGGACTTCTTCTGTGTGTTTTTCAGTTGCACAACTGGCAGCATGTTTTTAAGATGCCATAGCAAGTTAAAAACAGTTTTCAACTTTTATTCAGTGCTGATATGAGGCACAAAAAGATTTATGTTAAATGGAATCTGGGGTGAATGTGTTTTAAGTAGAGATACTGAAAATAACTTTTGTTAGCTGCTTTCTTTGGCTTCTTTGTGTTAGCTGTGACTAAAAGTTGTTTTGATCATCCAGTCCATGGCCTTGAGGCTGGATTTAGGAGTCATATAGACAGTAGTGTTTCCCTTTGCTACATTATGAGTACATGTCTTTGTTCACTGCACTCTATCACTGCTCAATATTGGATTCCAGTGGCTTTGAAGGAGACCTTTGAACTCATTAAGAAACTCGCAAGAGGACTCAAAATTATATCAACCCAATTAACTTATCTGTCTCTTTGCACCCCTTTTAGGTACATAATGAGTTTATCCTACCTGGGGAGAGAGAGGGATTCATCCACCGCATGAAAGACATCATCCGTCGAGCGGAGGCCCTGATGAGGAGAGAGCCTTTGGAGCCGCTTGACCCTAGAGACACCGCTCGTCTGCCTTATCTGAGCGGAGTCGGCTCACTGTCTGCCTCACAGGTTTGAATGCACTGTTTCTTATTATTTTAGAAGAATTTTAGATTATCATAAATATGTCTATATATCTACTGTGTTTTAGCGTTTTATAAAAATTTCTTTAAAAATATTTTCAATTAAATTGATCATATGAAGGCGAAAGTTTAAAATGGTAAAAATGGTTGCAAAAGTTTGAATGAAGGAAATGTTGAATATGTTTTCAGTGGTTTTTATGTAAGAACTTTTATGTGTGTCTGGCGAGGGTTTGGAATTCAGTTGTTTACTTTGGGATTTTATACAGTATGTTGTGGTTCAGAAATCCAATCTTCTGATCATCAGATGTTAGAGCCAACAATTAACAAAGACACAGTGTGTTCCTTACAATGATTGTAATAAGAGAGCTTAGTCATCAATATTTAAGAGTCATTAATGAGAAAGGCCTCTGCCACAGTATGGTTGTAGACTTTATTCGTGCTTATGTGACAATCTTCTTATCTTTTCTCACACGTGGTCCTAACTTGGTCACTTTTCTAGACGGTGACGTTAATGCCAACGTGTGCTCTGTTTTTCTCCACAGCCCAATCTCTACACGCAGGGCCTCGCTCGCACACACTCCTCCTCCTCGTTGCCTGGTAACAAACACACACACACACACACACACACACACATGCAGATTGCAGACCACATACACACACACACAAACACACACAAACACTCATCATATACAGTATGTGTAAAGTCTTTTCCATAATTACAAACAAATGCTCAATGTGTCGCCCCACTCCAAAAAAAATACATGTATTAATTAAAATCTAAAAAAATGCAAAAAGCATATAAAAATGATAAAAGTGCACATCATGATATGACCCTGTTGGTGCATGTCCTTCAGATTATGCTGCTGCCAGTATAGGGCCAGTGACCCGGGGTTCCTCACCTACACTGAGCGCCGACTTTTACGTTGATCCCGATGCCGTTCCACCTGTCCGGCCCCTGCGTTCACAGTCCTTCCACACTACAGGTACAACAGTAAACCACTTTCTCTTTCCTTGAATTTATGTGCTGTGCTTTTTACAATACGTATTATTCCTAAGCAGCTCTACCTAAAATGATACCACACTGAGAATTTGTATTGATATTGATTGATTCAGTAAGTCATAAAATGGTTACCAGTGATACTTACTAAAAACTTGATCATTCTGAAATCTAATTTACATGAGGGTGAGGCTCAAATGGTAATTGAGCATGAAACTGAAAGCATAGCTAGAAACTTGTTAGATTATGTAGATTCTGTCAGATTTACTGAACAGAAAGTGTGTTTCTGCCTGTCATTACGTGCAACTTGAATCAAGCCCAGTAGATGTCTTTTTTCTTCACACAATGGGTCATTATTGCTCCATTGTTTTAGGTTATTCAATAAAAGCTTGTATTCCAAAATAATGTTTTGATAAACAACTTCATAGTCTATTTTCAGTGTTTCCTGCTTTTGCACAACCTCAGGTGTCTCAAAATACATTAGTCTGTCAATCGCTGTATTAACCAATTAGATTTACGTAAAATATTTAGATTTCTAACATGAAGTAGAATTCTGATTATTTACATTTTTATATCACCACCAAGCTTCCACTATCTGAACCAATCATCTTTGGTCTCTCCAGGTAATGAGCGCTATGTTCTGTCACACAGACAATCGGTACAGTCCGGACCTCTTGGAGACAGCATACAGCATTCAGCATACGAGGGGCGTCATAATGAACACTCTCTCTGTCTCGCTCTTTTATCTTTCACTCGTGTCGTTGTTACTCAGAGCACTTTTCCGTGCCTATTTCTCTCTCTGCACACCATTAGCTGTGGAGCTACTGGAACAAACTCGATGTCTTGTGTATCCCACTCTTCAATTGGCTTTCTGAACACCTATCCCCATGGAGACCAAGCTTTGACGCCAGTGTCATTGTTGACGTATCTCAGGATTTGCTTTTGACACCTGCTGCTTCAAAATGAACAAGTAGATTTCATTACCTGGGAGAACAAACTACATATATTACAAAGCCTGTGCACGGTATAAAAGCTCTATTTCAAGATTACCAGTTTTTCTTTTCTTGAAAGACACATATGGTGACAAATCACTGTGCCAGTGTGTCTGCACAGGAAGTAGAGGACTGGCACATGGGATTTGATAAATGCTCCAATGTGGTTAGCTCCGCTGAAGTAAGGTCACATCCCAATGTGTGGCTTTATTTTTATGCCACAATGATGTTTATGGAGCCTTTTCAGAAGTCAAGCATGGCACTGATAGGTCAAAGTATGTCAGAGAGTCCTATATTAATAAATGATTAATAAATTAATTCTTAGTTGAATATCGAAAATGATCACATAAGACGGTGATAAGAAGCACAAGAGTTGCAGTTTTGAGCAAATAACCACATAGCCAGTGATTTTATTTACACTACGGTTTACTCGAGGATTTACAATCCCTGTGGAACAACCTGGAATTTAGGGCATAAAGGGTGACAGATCATGGCTTGTTCTTAGTGGGTCTCAAACCCACGACTGCTTTCTGGTCCTAAGTTTTAACAACAATGCCACACCACTTCTTATAATAGCATCAATGGCCACAATGACTGTTGACAACATGACTGAGAGTTGAGAAGAGTTCAGCAGTAACGCCTACTAGCGATGAACACTACTAAAACTTGGCAACCAAGACTGCTATGTGTATGTGTATTGAGCTTAACCCAGTGTTTCTCTCTTTCTTCCAATTTCCATTTTCTTCAGGTTCCTCTCAGACCTACCAGTCTTTTACGCCCAACTATCCGCAATACTCCCACCCCGATGTCCTGCCACATCTCCTGCCAAATCAGATGCCCCCTCATCTCCCCAAACCACCTTACGCTCACAACACCCACTTCGCCTACCCCTACCAAATTGATCACGCCTCCCTCAAGAGTCCCCTCAACCCAAGTCCGCTCACCCGTGTCCCCAGCAACCCAAACTTCTTTTCCTCCTCTTCGTCCTCTTCTGTTGTTTCACCAGTTCAGCAGTCTGTCGAGATGCCAACTCAAGCTGAAACCAACAATCTGCCGCTTTCAGTTGCCCCTCCACCTGGTCCACAAGCTGCAGGCATGTGGCCACCGCCTTCCCAGCAGCCCCTTATTTCACTGGCCAGTGTTCTTTCTATGGCTATGAACTTCGCACAGTCCTTTATACCCCCTGGACCCATCCCACAAGGGTTCCATCCTCAAATGACCCCTCAACCAGGGTATGGCCCTATGTATCCAGCTCAGCATGCGAGTATGAGCAACGCTGATGCTCCATACTACCAGGGGGCACAGAGCGGCCAGTATATGGACATGTATCAATATCCTGATGCTCATATGCAGGTTCCGGCACCAGTTCCCGAACCTCACGAAGGGGGCCAAACAGCATCTCCACCAGCAGTCCCTCTTAGGGAGCCGAGAACAGGCACGGCCCCTGAGATTAAACAGCCCATAAACCCAAACCCCACAAACCCAAGCTCTTCTCCAGGGTCTAGACGTAGCCCACTGGCAGAGAGCCAGTCTAACCCCTTTGGGCAGCTCAGAGAGCGGGCAGACAGTTCAGGATCAAGCTCCCGCACCCCATCCAGCACAAGCTCACCAGCGTCCTCCACATCCCCGAGCCCACAAAACACTGTAAGTGCTCAAAATAACACACACAAAACAACTTTTAACCTAAGGAGGCAGTTCAGCCAAAAATGGAAATTCTGGGGAAATTCTTATTTACACTCATATCAAATATAGCAAACCCATACGAGTTTTTTTTTTTTCTTCCATGAAACACAACAGCAGAAATATTGCAGAATCTTCTGGCTGCTCACAAATATTATATATATATATATATATATATATATATATATATATATCCCAGCCCAACTCCCAGCCTGACGCCAACTCCCACCCCTACAGCTACGCCCACATCCATAACGACCCAAACATGCCCTACAACAGTTCCCCAAGCCACGCCCCCCACACACAACAGCCAATCAGACAGCAGCACAGACGTACAGGTGGAATCAGAAAGCAGTCACAGCTCTCTGAATGAATCCCCACCACTTATCCAACCACCTAGTGAGGCTTTGTGCAACTCAGACAGCGTCCCCTTGTGGACTGGAGAACCTAACACACCGGAGAGAAAAGTTGTAGAACCAGACGAGAGACGTGGAGGTGAAGAAGGGGAGGAGGTGGAGGAGGTGACAGAAAGGAGGCAGAGGAGGATAAGTGTAAGTTTGCTGGAAAGTAAAGCCGGGAGTCCTCAGTTCAATCTAAATCAGCCGTGGATGAGCTACACACGCAGCACATCGTACGCTAGCAGCGACGAGACAGAGAGTGAAGACG